>JAVXUL010021390.1:0-11267 GCA_035590515.1 Trichilia minutiflora
GATGATGAATGGTTTTAAATTTGTATGTGCGCACAGACTTTTATTTGATTGTTCTATTAGAAGTTTGGGTGTGAAGACAAAATTTTGGAAGTGTCCAGTTTATGTTTTGTGTGAAACAGGATTTTTGTTAGCCTTACAGGCCTACAGGTTGTATCCTGTGTTATTGGGTACACCCTGGAGGTCTGTGGCGTCTGTCACAGGTGGGCCCCACGTGTGACACCATAAATCACTAACCTTTTAGTGATTATTGATGAAATTAAGCACCAAACTTATGATGCCTCTAAAAAATCAAAAAAAATTATAAAGAATTATTACCTGGTCAAAATTAATGGGGAGGGAGAGAGAAAGCCATTCCAAAATTGAAAAAATAATCCTTTTTATTTATAAAATAAATTAAAAATAACCCTTTCTGATAATAACAAATTTATTATAATGCCCTTAGCCTTTATAGTCAAAGACAAACGGGTCCTGAAGCTTCTCCAACAAGCTTCTCAATACTAAATATAAAATTATACTCAGATCTCTATACTTTAAAAATATTATAAATAGGTCCCAAGTCCGGTCAAACGTGCTTTAACCAAATTTATTTTAATTTTATTTATATTTTTAAATATTAATGAAATATTATAACTTATTATAAGTCACAATTGGGTCATTTATCACATGTCTTTATCTATTAAACCTTCTAACACATAAATCGTTTATACTTTTCAGCCTAATATTACCTCCGAGAGTGATAGCTCTCTTGTGGATAATATTTTCCCTCTCTAATAATAAGAAAGATCATAATTTTATATTGCGACCTCTTGGGTTCATTGTAGTTTTAGCTATGAGTCAAAATCAATCTCATTAATCTGGTTCTGAACCATTCGGGTATTTAACAACTATAGTTAATATCTAGCAATGTGCCATAGTTCCTAAACCAAAATGAAGAAAATCTTCATCGAATCTTTTATGCTTCAAAACCAACTTTTGATAGGTTTAAATCAAAAACTACTAACCAAGTGGAGTTGCAACACTATATAAAGTTGGAAGATATGGTGCACAAGGCCATAAAATTGAAAAACAACTTAAGAGGAGGGGCAACAACACATACAAAGCCATAGTTCAAGTTCAACTTGAAGGACAAATTTTGTGAAGAAGGAGGAGAAACTAGCCATGGATAGGCCCAAAGTAGAGCAAAAATAAAACATTACTAGTAATGAAAATCAAGGTAAAATCGATTCACCCACTACTCGAAACCATGATATTAAGTGTTTTAAGTGCCAAGACAGGGGACACATAACAAGTTTATGTATAAACAAAAGAGTTATAGTGTTAAGAGATAATAATGAAACTAAAACTGAGAGCAAAGAATACAATGAGTCTATGCCATCATTGGAGGATATAGATGATGAAGAATATACAACCCAAGGAGAATTGTTGGTGGCAAGAAGAGCCCTAATTGTGTAGGTTAAATAAGATGAAGAAATGTAATAAGAAAATATTTTTCACACTAGATGCCACGTGCGAAATAGGTAATTGTACTAATGTTTCTAACACTTCCATGGTTGAGAAATTAGGGCTGCCAACTATTAAACATCCCAGTCCTTATAAATTACATTGGCTTAATAATAATGGTGAGGTGAAGGTGAACAGGCAGATGTAGGTTACTTCTCACATTGGAAAATATGAAGATATAGTTTTATGTGATGTACTTCTGATGCAAGTTGGGTAGATGTTATTAGGCCGACTATGGCAATTTGATCGGTGTGTTAAGCATAAGGGCTACACCAATAAGTATTCGTTTAAGTTTAATAAAAAAAATATCACTTTAACTCCTATGACATCGAAGCAGGATTATGAAGATTAAGTAAGTTTATGAAAAGAGAGTGAGCAAAAGAAAAAAGAATGAGCAAAAGAAAGAGAGTGAAAAAGAGATAGTGGTTGAGAGTCAAGAGAAGGAGTGCGTGGTTGAGAAAAAAGAGAGATAGAGAGTGAAAAAAAGATAAAGAGAAAAAAGGGTGGATTTGGCTTTTAAGAGAAAAAAAGAAAGAACACAATAAAATTTCTTCACCAAAGCGAGTGAAATAAACCGAGCATTATTTTCCAATTAGCAAATGATTATACTATTTTACAAAGACACAATATATAATAACCAACTTAACTCATCTATACCTAGTTCCATTTTTTCTCTTTTGCAAGAGTTTGATGATGTCTTTCCCAAGGAGATTCCATATGGATTACCACCTATTCAAGGAATTGAACATCAAATTGATTTTGTACCCAATGTAATAATTCTAAATCAACCAGCCTATAAGAGCAATCTCGAGGAGATAAAGAAGTTTCAAAGGTAGGTAAGTGAATTGATGGAGAAGAGGTACATAAAGGAGAGCATGAGCAACTGTGCTATTCTAGTTCTACTTTTACCTAAGAAGGATGGGACTCAAAGAATGTGTGTTGAATACTGAGTAGTCAACAGTATTACGATAAAGTATCAACATTTCATTCCTCACTTAGATAATATGTTAAATGAACTGCATGGTGCTTATATATTTTATAAGATTAATTTAAAAAGTAGATATCATCAAATAAGAATGAAAGAAGGCAATCAATGAAAAACTGATTTTAAGATAATATATGGTGTGTATGAGTGGTTAGTTATGCCATTTGGAGTAACTAATACATCGAGTACTTTCATATAATTAATAAACCATATTTTGTATGCTTTAATAGACAGATTTGTTGTTATTTTGATGATACCTATTTATAGTAAGAGCTTGAAATATTATGTTTTACATTTAAAATTAGTTTTGAAAGTGCTTAGAAAAGAAAAATTGTGCTAACTTGAAAAAGTGCACCTTTTGCACCGATAAGCTTGTGTTTCTTGGATTTGTTGTGAGTGTATAAGGAATACATGTTGATAAAGAAAAGATCCATGCAATTCAAGAATAGCCAAAGCCCATGAATATAGGCCAAGTTCAAAGTTTTTATGGCCTTACTAGTTTTGATTAGAGGTTCGTGAAAGACTTTAGTGCTCACTACAGTCTGAAGTATCGATATTCTTTTCAATAATACATCAATACTTGGATTTTTAATGCTCACTACAGTCTGAAGTATCGATACTTCCTAGCAATGTATCCATACCTTTTACACTAGGCGTAATGTGACATCAAGTCCATATACAATTTTGATACTTCTCCCTATGTATCAATACCTTCAATCACTGAGCATAACATGACGAAGCTTATGTGCCCAAGTATCGATACTTTTTAGTTATGTATCAATACTCGTAACCCCTCGACATCAAATATCAATGCTATCACTCATATATATTGATACTTACCTCTCTTTTCTATCAACTGAAGACGGTTACTTCTAATATTCATAACTTTTGGTTCGAATATCCTCATGAAACCTATAATATACCAACGAAAAGCTCTCTTTGAGTTCACAAAAATGATTAAAAAATTTTTCAATTGGAGTTAATTGCATGGTCAAAATTTTAGTTTTTTTTCTCATTAATGAGCCATTCAACTTCGCATACCTCTTCTAATATAGAATTTTCTAATGGTAAACCTATCAATGTTTGAAAAATATGCAATAATATGCACACATACAAATAAAAGAAATTATCATAATCCCTATAAGTTTAAGGAATAGGGTTTACAGTGTGAATTATTTGACTAAATTAATGGCCTAAAAATTTTCAGGGAGTTATGGAAACCTCGACCAAATAAATCCATTGATTTGTTCAAACAAATCAACATTTAATCAAATCAATGGAGTGATATGTTCACACAAATACGTGATCAAAAATTTTTCAAGAACTTATGAGAATCTCAAATGAACAAAAAGCTCAATTTATTTGAATAAACTATGATTCAGTTGAATGAATTAGTCAATTCATTCGATTGATCACTTAAAAATCAGGTAAAATAATATTTTTGCCTCTATCAAAAATTTTCTTTTGTTATAAAATAAGCGAATTTAAGTATTTTTACCTTTAAATTATATATATGGTCAATAGTAGTTAAACTCGTTCAGTTTTCTTTCTTTTTCCCTTCTTCTCAAGTCTTTGTTCCTCCTGCCTCTCTAAATTTTCTTTCTCTTGATTTTCTTGATTTTCAACCAATTCATTCTTGATTTCTCAATAAAAATTAACTCTACACAACCTCTTTTACACTCTGTAAGTTTTGTTTTGTCAATTTCAACCAAAAACAAAGAAGGAAGAATTAGGGTTCCAAATCCAAACTTGGGTCTCAAGTAACCAATGTCATAATCGAAAATTATAAGCCTTTATCGCCTTTTTGATAAGGCCATTAAACTCTTTTACGTATCAAATTTTCATTTAGAACGAGTTATAATTTAGGATTAATGTTTACCTAAAAATAATTTAGCTTTTATATCATAAAACTTTGAATTTTAATATCCTATTTAGGACATAGGATAGGTAGGTGTATAATTAAATAGCTAGAAAACTCAAGTTCAAAAGATTGTGCTTCGTAGTAAATAGGAAAAACTATTATTTTGTTCGAATTTGTTATTTGCATAATGGTTTAGATAAATGAAACTGAATGGTCATAGTTAGATCATTAATTGAATGAGTTATGGGTTTAAATTGAGTTTGTATTACTAAGAATCGATTAAAAGGCCCAAAACATAGGAAATATAGTAAATGTATATAAGTCGACTATAATATACCTAGATTATGATCCATTTATGTGCATATAGGTCATATTTTATTCTTGAATTTAAGTATTAATGAGATTGTTGATATATGCATGTTTTAGGTGATGATGTTCATGCAAAAGATGCCTGAAGGATGTCGAGGATTGGGACGTGATTAGGGAGTTCTTACCTTCCCTATGATGTAATTGAAACTTTCTCATTTTTTCCCAAATATTTTTACAGATGTTTTAATTTTAAACATTTTAATTATTTTCAAACTTTGAATTTTCTTTATTTTCTATGTTTATAAGTTTTTATGAATAAATGGTTTGTGATGGATTTTATATGATGCATAAGGCTAGAAGGCCAATATACTTATGATGTAAATTAATTTATTTTGTTTTCATTGTGGCTTTGAGTATTATTTTGAGACTTATACTTTTGATACACAAATATATACATAAATGTGGATTTATTTGAAACTAAATTAGATTTTTGTGGTATGTTGAGATGATATGGCTAGTGGGTCAAATTATGTATTTTGTTTCATGATTATACGATCAAGTAGGCCAAAATTATAGCTATATGGTTAAATAGCCTAAGAATGAGCCATAATAAGGGTCGTACTAGGTGAGTGTGCATAAGCATGGCCAGTATAAGAGAGGTAATGATCTCATTTGGGTAGAATAGCTTGTTGACAAAAATATAAACAATAATCTTGTGATAATTCACATGCTACTTAAAGTCAATGTCAGTGATGGACAAGTTTTTCACTTAATCGCATGCATACTTCTATCTTTTATTAAAAGAATATTTTGTTTAATATTCATTGTTTTTAAACTACGCAAAAAAACCATTGACGGCTCTAAGTTACTTTTAATCAGAGTAATTACTAGGAAGGTGGCTAGGCCTAATAATTTTCTTATTAGTTTTATTCTACGTTTTATATTATAAGAAATGCTTTTAAATCTAAAAATTATTTTAAGGTTTTCTTTTTGAATAATTTTAAATTGGTATAATTTTCATTTCTATTTTCATTCACTGAGTATACAATAGCATGTTTACCCTTTTTTTCCCACTCACATGGAATTCTAAGCAAAATCGAGTACTGGAAAGGTGGTGATATCCTTCAATGAGGTGACTTTAGGTATAATTTCTATACTTGAGTCACATTCGTTTTCCTTGAGTCCATGGAAAAATTTTATAACATTTATAGTTTTCATTATTATCAAGAATTATGTAATCTTGATGTAAATTGTTAGTATTTGATTTCATAGGAAGAATGATTACATTATTTTATATTTTGAATATTTTTATTGGTGATGAGTGTTATATATTTGATATGGTGATATATTATTTCATTTTATGATTGTTTGAATGCATATTTTAGAAGTGTTTAAAATCTAATTTTGATGAAAACATAGTTTGAGAGTTTGAAGGAAATGTTAAAAGTCTTTTCAAATGTTTTTATGAGAAACCAGTACTATTATAGCCTTACAGGTTTTCAATATATGTTTTGAGCCTAAAAAAATCATATTAAAAATATGTAGCAATTATCATGTGTAAATCCTATGGTCATAGGCATAATAATTTTATTAGTATTAAAGCCTAAAGTCTTCCTTATGATTTTGGAAATATTTAAATATGTTTTGAAATCTATTTTACATGATTTCTAAATGATTTTTGAAAAGTACCCAGTGGATTAAGTGAGTCAAGTTTTAAAACATGTATCACCAATAATTAACATATATTGTTATATATATGAGAATTAAATCTTGAGTTTCTTCTTGTATAGTAAAATGTCATTAAGACCTAAAAGAGGAAAAGGTAGACCCCAAAGAGAAATAAATCTCAAGGAGGGAGAATAAGATGAATCATCCTTTGTATCTTAACCTGAACTTAAGTATAACAAAGTACCACCTTTACCTTAGTATCCACCTCCAAGAGTTGGGATGTCACCTCTTATGACACTTGAAGCATAGGCAGTATATATAGGGCATATTAGAATGCAAAAGCTTTGTCCAAACACAAACCCAATCTAGATCAATGCCATACCTTATCCTTATCCATACCTATACCCTTATTTAAGAACTGCGATAACTCCAATCGTAGCTGAGCCATTAAGACCAGCTCCAAAGCTTTCTAAGTTTATTAAAGAAATATGATAGCTAGGGAGTGTTCCATTTAGTGGTATAGCAGATGCTATACTGACAAATAAGCGATTAAAGAAGGTGAAAAAAGACTTAGAGGATATTGAATTAGAGATGTCAAGTTAAAAGTAACTACCTGATTGTTAAAAAAAAGTGTAGTCTCAAGGTAGGAGAGTGTGCAAGCTAAATCTATAGAAAGATTTCTCAAGGTTTGACATAGGAAGATTTCAAACAAGAGTTTAAGAAATAAATACTACACTCTCTTTCATTGTAACCAGAAGAAACAAAAGTTCTTAGGGCTACAACAAATGGGGAAGACAATAATAGAATATGAGACTCAATTGAGAGAGTTCATAGAGTTCATCCTCAAGTTTGCTAATGAAGAGAGTTTATGTGTAAAGTTCAAAGAGGGGTTCAATTTTTAGATTAGAGAAAAGATAGTTTTGACTGGTAATCAAAGGTATAAAGAGATGATTTAGATGGCTCTGAAGGCCAGGAAAATTATAGAGGAGAAAAGAGCAAGAGATACATTTCAACAAAGGAAGGATCTGAGTATACAAGTGGGATAAGCATCCAATAAAATTCATAGTAGTAGGTCATCTAATATTGTTTCAACTACTAGCCCAGGCAACCCTCCTTTCTTCCTACAAAATTAAAGAAACTTCAGATTGGGATAGTCAACTCAAGGATTGGATTTTAGATTTAAGTAAGATCATAAAATGAATAGATATATTAATTATAAGAAGTACCATAGCTATATGTACAAATTACCTTAGATATGTTTTCACTATAGACCGACAGGGCATATCAAGTGACAATATCCTCTTTGATTAAGATAGAAATAGGCAATTAGCCTACCCTTAATCAATATCCTACTTATCACTTATATTAATAACCAATAAATCAGAGTACTACATCTGTTAGTAGAGAGTTAAGAATAGGTAATACATCTTCAATACAGTAATAAGATAATCAGAATAATCAAGGCCGAGTTTAGACTCATATCTTTGCATTTAACTAAGAACAAGCTCAAGTGAATTCAGAAAAGGTGATAGGTATAGTTAGTATATTTAGGCATAAGACATATGTATTAGTCAATCTAGGTTCTAATAGATCATTTGTCAGTACCACATTCACGACATATGCAAATAGAGAGTTATCTTCTCTAAATCAAGAGTTAGTTGTGAACACTCTTTTAGGATAAAAATTGTTAAGAAAAACAATTTTTAGAGATTGTGGAATTATTATAAATTAGGTAAAACTAGAAACTAACTTAATTTCATTGAAAATGCAAGACTTTAGTGCAACTCTTGGAATGGATTGGTTATCACATCATCAGACATCAGTGTATTATTTTACTAAGTAGGTAGTAATATTTAGATGACTTAGTGAACCAAATATTTTGCTAATTGGTGAACAAAATATTCTATCCACTTGTGTAATTTGGGCAATGAAAGCATAAAAATTAATAAGGAATAGATGTCAAGCATATTTGGCCATATTGTTAACACATTGGCTTCAGAGTATTCATTAGAATAAGTGCCAGTAGTGAGAGAATTCTTAGATTTATTTTCTAAAAAGTTACCAGAATTATCATTAGATAGAGAGTTTAACTTTAGCATAAAATTAGTTCCAAGTACTATGCCAATCTCGATACCATCTTATCACGTGACACCAGTTGAACTTAGAGAATTGAAGGTACAACTTCAAGATTTGATTGACAAGGGTTTTATTCGACTTAGTATATCTGTATGGGATGTGCCTTTATTGTTTGTTAAGACGAAAGATGGGATGTTAAGATTATGTATCGATTATCGATAACAAAACAAGGTGACTATTAAGAACAAGTATCCATTACCTATAATTAATGGGATACCTAGAACAAGTATCGAGATACTATCAACTGAAGATTGGGGAAGATGATATTCTAAAGACAACTTTTAGAGTTAAATATGGAACTACATTTGGGCTAATTAATACCCCAACTGCATTCATGGAACTCATAAATTGAATCTTGCACCCATTCTTAGACAAGTTCATGATTGTGTTCATAGATGACATTTTGATATATTCAAAAAGTAAGAAGGAACATGTTTAATATCTCAGAATCATACTGCAGACCTTGAAAGAAAGAAGATTATATGCTAAATTTTCTAAGTATGAGTTTTGGCTTAAAGAAGTAGTATTTCTTGGGTATGTAATGTCTAGTGATGGAATATTCATAGATCTTCAAAATGTAAAAGCTATTGTATAATGAAAACAACTTAAGAATGTAATAGTACTTAGAATTTTTTTAGGATTAACTCGTTACTATAGAAGATTTATTAAAGGATTTTCTTTAATAGCTGCTCTACTAACTCGATTAACTCAAAAGAAAGTTAAGTTCAAATTGAATGATAATTGTAAACAGATTTTGTTAGAGATATGTCATATAACCAATCGTGTCATATGGTTCAGGGTCACTATTTCTTTATACATACTCTTTTTAATTATTTTTAAAAATATTTACAATTAATAAAATGACATTTTCAGTATCTTGCATTATGTTCAGTTGCTATTTATTTTATTTCTTAATTAATGCGAGATATATCCCTATATGTATTATATATTGAGATTCTATCTATAATGAGCTATAAATATGATAACTGAATATTTAATTTAAATACATTGAAAATTGATTCCCGATTAAGGTGGTGTCATCAAGGATAATGACATTACATGATCGGCATGTTTTATTGCTACTAATGATTAGTATTCGATACTAATAATTAGGTGACGAGTCTCATGTCACAAGAGCATAAACATGGGTACCATCTTTGAAACGTGATACTGAATGTGACCAAACATAATCAATCATATGGGTGAATATCCATAGTCAATAATTAATCACATAGCCGTACTAGTGTACCATTAATCCTTAGACCTGAGATATCACGACTGCAATCTGTAGTGAGGCACATCGTTTACTTGTGTATATTATATTGGGCTAGCCATGCTTGGTGAAGGAAGTTTGATGGTAATGTGTTCTTATTATATGCAAATACGACTATATTGGTTCATTTGAATTTCATTCTCTCTGTATTCTAGGGATCATGATATCTTGGCAGAGATTACTCATGATCATTGAGAGCTTCAGTTATAAGGAGTTATACTGAAGTGATATGAATGTGTTCATATTTACTCATGTCTAGTTCATAGTGAACCCAGGGGGTCACACACAATAACTAGTAGTTGATGATGGGTAAAATAATGTCATTAAGTTAGTTAATGATATTTCGTGTTAACGAAAATGATATTGCTTCGATAAGTTGATCGGTAGGCAATTTTATTCTTTATAGTAAAGAATATAGCATTTCGACAATGATGAGCTAGTACTCGTTGGTTCGAAAAATTGTGATGGTATTTATGGAGACTTGAATAGATATATTTTGATATATCAAGTAATAAATAAAATTGTTTATTTATTACATATTTGTTAAGTATTTATTTATTAATAAATAAAGTGTTTATTTATTAAATGTTAAATAATAATGATTATTTGATTTAAATGAATACTTGGATGATACTTGGTACCATGGTAGTTTGCCAAATGTCATCATCATATGTGTTTCTTACTTTTGATCCAATGACCAAGAAATTTTCATTTATTCTTAATTAATGTAATTAATAATAAATAGTGAAAAAGAAAAAATGTTTTTATAATATATATATATATATATATATTATTAATGTTTTTTATTTGGATAATTACAAAATTCTTGGCCAATTACATGCTTTCATTTGGTTTCTTCTCATTTGATATTTATGTATATTGGATGCCAACTAAATTCCACCAAAATGGATTCTAATCTATTTGAATTAAAAGTTTTTATTTTATATGTACATGTGTATTTGTGGGAGACAAAAGGTGATTGCTTTCAAATCCATTTTGCTTTAATTATTATTAATTGATATACATATGTATACCTAGGTAGCATGAGAAGAAGCGTTCATTTTTCAATTTTGAAAAGAAAAAAAATGGAAAACAAAAGAAAGAAACCAAAGGGAAGTATATGGGTAACCAGAAGTAAAAGCCTTTGAAAATTGTTTTTTACAAGACAAAAGAGGAAAGAAAAGAGTGGGTGAGAAAAGCAAGTGCTCTTTGGCTTCATTCCTTTCTATGCGAGCTATGTGCATGTATATGTAGATATATTAGCCATAGTTGCAATGGTTTACAAAATAGTTTTGTAAAGAAAACAAGGCTCCAACACCTCACCATCATCTTCATCATCTCCAAGCTAGTGTATGGATACTCTTGGAGGCTTGCGGGAGACTTCAAACTTGTTAAACAAAGCTTGGTTAGGTAAAATTTTCTTTAAACCCTAAATGAATACATGCTAAATTGTTTGGTGTGTTTATATGCATAAAATAAAAATAAATTGTCACGCCCTAACCCATGAGCTCCACACATGACAAACACCACAGACC
>JAVXUL010021401.1:0-11869 GCA_035590515.1 Trichilia minutiflora
GCTCAAGCAAGAGCAAAAAATAGTGTATATAATGGTAAATCAAGGCATATAAGGCGCAGACATAATACAATAAAGCAATTGCTCTCAAATGGAGTAATATCCATTCAATATGTGAGATTAAAAGATAATATTGTAGATCCTTTGACTAAAGGCCTACCAAGAGAGCAATTTAAAAATATGTCGAGAGGAATGGGTTTATAGCCAATTTAATGAGTTGAACCGGACGGAAACCTAACCTAGCAGATTGGAGATCCCATGGTCTAGGTTCAATAGGCAAACTAGTTGAGTAAAACTCAAACAAAAGAACACACAATTTAAATGTGGGGTATTATTGGTGTGTATGTGTATGAATAAGAAAAACTCAAAGTCCCACATTAAATTATTATGTTTTAAATTCAACATTTATAATTTTCATAAACATTGTATTTTTTTAGAAACATTATAATTCTTCATATTTAAATCAAAAGATTGTAATTTTTTATGAAAAAATATAACTCTTCATATTTAAATCAAAAGGTTGTAATTGTTTATGAAAAATTATAACTCTTTTAAGAGTTATGTCTATTGAATATTTTGTCTATAAAAGAAAGTATAATGTATTAAGTTTCATACAATTTTTATTTTGAAAAGAACAAAAAATATACTCTGTCTGAAAGAAGAAAAATACTTCGCTTTGCCTGACTTCTGAGTTTCATTGCTTAACCTCAGAAGAATTGATAGTTGAATTCTAGGAGACAGACTCCATTGTCCTTCAAACAATCAGGGAAAGGGAGAAATACTATCTTAGGACATTGCACCCGTGCAAGCCTCTATCATACGTTCTGTAAGATTAGTTTTATTTTTACAGTCTATTATTTATCTATTGTTTTTGTTTATTAAATTTTTTTTATTTTTTATTGATTTTAGTATATTTGTGTTAATGCACTGTGACTGTGATTGTTGTAGTTCCAACAATGATAACTAATAACATCTAAGGCTGTGTTAATACATTAAAGCAACTCTTGCATGAACAATAATTGAAATTAGTTGCATTTGCACATCTTTTGATTACTTTCATAAATGATTTGATGCCATCACGATATACATAATAAAGTTTATCTTATAATTGTCTCCAATTTTTATCCATTATTAACCTACCAAACTACTGACAATTAAGAGAACACATCAAATAATCTATCATTAGCTATTATTTGCCATTTTATCCAAAACAATGAAAGCATCCCAATATAATTGTAATAATAAGATCCAGTTACAAATTTAAATAAAGATAAAAAGGCATCCAAACTTTGATAACTTAAACATTGACTGAAAGTTTATACTTATAACTTAAACATTCAGATTCTTCCATCTTTATCTTCAATTTTATATTCATTTTAGACTTAAGCATTCTTATCTAGGTACGTAACTTGTTCAGATTCTTAAATCTTTGTCTTTAATTTCATATTCATTTTAGACTTAAGCATTCTTATCTAGGTATGTAACTTGTTCTCCTCAACTATAGACCAAACTAGTGTACATTTAGAATCACCTCTCGAATATATATCTGAGGCTTCCTGTCTATATACCTTAAATAATATACTTTGAGCCAAGATAATGAATATTATTCTCCATCTTAACGGTATATATATTTCTTTACTACCATAAATCAAACATATTATTTATGAAAAAAAGAACAATGCTTTACCCTATTTTTGCCATATGCATGTATATGGCAAATATATATATATATATATATATTGGATCGATTTTGATGAGCTCGATTTGAATATCTCCCCACCTCTGCATCCAATTTAGCTAGTTCAAATTCTTTGATCTTTATCTTCGTTTTCACATTGATTTTAGACTTAGGCAATCTTATTTGGATACATGACTTATTATCCTTAAGTATAGACCAGATTGTTGTTCATTAAAAATTACCTCTGGAATTTATGTCAAGGTTTCCCATCTATATACGTCAAATAAAAAAGCTTTAAGCCTGCAAGTATTAAATTATTTAATTCAGAATTAAGTTATTTTATCTTTTAAATTAGGCAATTGAGGACTCAAAACAAAATTAAAGACCTTGCTATCATAACAATTCTCAAAGCACAACATATACAATAACCACTTTTATACAACTAATAGATACCATATCTACCATTAATGTCTGGATTTATCCATGCATTAACTTATAAATAACAGATACTTTTATTTCTGTTTCATGCATTCATTTTAGATAAAGACTTTTGAATGGTATGAACACATTTCCAATAAAGGAATGAATGACCTTAGTGGAGTAACGAATCGAGATGTTTAACATCAAGCGAAAACATTCCCAATCAGCAAGGTAAATAGTTTAGAAATAGTATGAGAATATTCCTTCGTTAAGAATCTTCGTAGTCTGAATTAGACAGTTTGGATAAAGAAGAGAGAGAATTACCTAAACTAGCTTACAGAAAGAGAAAAAAAGTGATTCATCGCACTTTATCATGGCTAATGCTACCAATTGAGAATTGTTGACGCTTACAAACAAAATGGTTAGACCAAGAAGTTTTCAAGAGGAAGATCTAGCATTGAAGAAGGTCCTTCCCAACTAGTGACATCCTAAAGGCAAATTTGCTCCAAACTATGAAGGATCTTAACTCATCTAAATGGCACAAAATTATGATATCCAGTAAACTTGGATGCAGCGATACTATGCCTAAAAAGAGAGAGAGAAAGAGAAGGATTACAGATTTTCTAAGGTACTCTTTCTCTTTCCAAGTATCTTTACATATGTCCCAAATGACCCTTATCCAAAACCTACCAACAACTCTTTCCTAATCCTTGGTAAAATAAACTACATATGACTAGATCCTTTTACAGGCTACATAGGCAACTTGGTAACCAAACCAAGCTCAAACCTTCAACTAAAATCCCCATGTTACCGTATTTGCTATATACTGAAGGCATCTAGGTGATTAAAGTCCAATCTAATCTTAAACATAAGCTCTTACAAGAGGCAACTTACTCGTAAAGTTTCACACGTGCTTTTAATCCCCAATATTATGAACCGCGATTCAATTCAGTCCAATCTTTAGACAAGAGCCGAAATCCTCACTCAGTTAATCATCTATACAAGAGGTAATTTGCCTTTTGGCTTCCACTTATTAAATAATTCCTGGTGTAGTCAAAAGTTGTCATAAGCACAACATGTTGACATTATTAGAGAATTCGAAAAAAAATAATAATGATAAAAATTAAAAAAAGAAAAAGAAAAAATCTCTGATAAAGTCTTGTTTTGGGACACTTCCATACTAAAGAAAAAAAAAATCTCCAATGAAGTCTATTCTGTTTTAAGACACTTCATATTGATCCCGAAAAACACACATAACCACACAGTGACTTATAATTCATTCTCGAAAGGATAAGTACACAACCGGGTTACCATATCATTAAGTCCCCAAAGTCTTCATCTTTTCCCAGTGGTAGGAATTCAAACTACAAAACAGCCTAACAGGTTGATCCAATAGCCCTTACCCTTTATAGCCTTGAACACTGAAAACAATCCGATCAAAATCAGTTATTGCACTCAATGTCATTAAAATCGCAATTTTGACTTATAAAATCGTTAAAATCGCAATTTTAACAAGAAAAATACTTTTAATTTTATCAAAATCGGAATTGGGTCAAAATCATTAAAAACGCTGGTTTTTGCACTTAAAATAAAAAAAAAATCGCGTTTTTATAATTTTATATTATAAAAATAAAAAATACCTAACACGTCATTTGTCCCTATTATCCTTCTTATTCTTTTTGATTTACAATACAATCCTATAAAATTAATAAAGAACAAATTTTTATTGAATGAAAGAACTGAACTCGGTTTTGTAGCTGTGGTGAGATGAGGAACGAGAGAGATTGATGATTGCAAAGCCATAGCTAAGAATGGAAAGAAAGAGAGAGAAAAGAGAAAGGAGAGAGAGAAGGAAAGAGAGAGGGAAAATATGAGGCCTGAAAAAATATGGATTTGATAGAAAGATAAAAAATGGTAAGAGTGAAGGCAAAGTGAGAGAGGACCAGAAATAAAACTACAATTACCTGCGTCTCTTCTCTTATTTGGCGTTTACCTCTACTACTATTTTCACTACCACTCTCTTCTTATTTATTTATTTATTTATTTTAATGATTTGATTGATTAATTATTATATTATAAGATTTATATTGATTTTGCGCATCTCACTTTATCTTTAGTAATCATCTACTATATTTACGTACATAACTTTTATCCTGCACCCTCTTGCTGTAATCACTCATCCATACTAGTGTTTACCGTTTTGCTTCTGGTTCTTATAAAATTCAGTTTTGGACAAAGAGATTTGTAAATGATTGGGATGTTGCCAACTTAGAGGATAATAATGCGATTTTTACAAGCCAATAAAATTTATATTTTAACACCTTAAATTTATTAATTTATAAAAATATCTTAAATTTTTTATTATTTATATGTTATTAAAAATTCCGTTCTTATGATTCGTTTTTATGTTCTGTTTTTTTAAATAGAAAACGATTTTAAATAAAATTACTATTTTGATAATCTTAATTGCACTCACTATCAAGACTCATTCACAAGGAGTCTAGTAGAGAATCTGGAATATTAAAATTAAAAATTAAAATAGGTTGAAAACCTAAAAAAGCAACCTATTACACGTGGACCAAGTATGCCTGGCTATATGTGGAAGTGTAAGAAGCTTAACGTTGTATTTTGGCTAGAAAGATAGCTTTCAATCATCGACCTTATCTTAGAAAAGGACGTATTGACAGAGCATGACATGACATCATTTGAAAGAGCAGAGGACACATCAGCTTTCCCAAAACACCATCTGTAATTCTCTACCGATCTTTCCTTTTGATGAAATTCAAATATTACCTTTCATTAATTCATTGGGCCATTTTCTTGGCTTTCTTTACTACAACTCTAGCATTAGCCATATACATATGGATAAGAACATTATTGCTTTATGATTTAAGTTCGATTAACATGACTTGGTAATAACAAATTGTTTTGACACGTTTTACTCTGAGACAAGTTTTCGGACAGTATCAAAAGCCTTTCAAGAATCCAGATTAGTCCATTATCCGAAAGAATGTCAGTACCCTATCCAGACCGCACATCGCTTGTAAATCCTCGTGAATCTAGACAAAGCCAGCGAAAACCTTAAGCTGTGTCAACATGCAATGAGGTAGAAGGAATCAATCATAGAGATTGTGCCGCCTCATAAATCCTGAGGAGTTCTAAATACGCCATATTACATGCAAAGATTTTCTGACACCTTTTCCAAAATTCAACTCTGGAAGTAGCACCAAAAGACATCGTGAATGAAAGGGAAGTCTTTAATCTTTTTCATGTCACTAATACGATTTCTTCATCGCATCAATTACAAGCACCGCGTCAATTATTACACGCACCACGAGTGCATAATTTTATCAACCACACTACAACTGCGCATTTTTTATCACATGCTTCACGATTGCGTATTTTCATCAAACATATCATGATTAAGCGTTTTTTATCACTCTTACCACGATTGCGAATGTTTTTATGAACGTACCACTATTGCATATTTTCATTAAATACATCGCGATTACGTATTTTTTATCAAATACAACACGGTTGCGAATTTTATCATACGCATCACGATTATGCATATTTCTATCATATGCACTACGATTGCATATTTTTTATCAGTCGCACCATGATTGCGAATTTTTATTCGACACACCATGATTAGGTAATTTTATGAAACGTCTCATGATTGCGTAACTTTATCAAATGAACCGCAATTATGAATTTTATTACACACCATGATTGCTCGAATTTTTAAACTCACCACAATTGCGTATTTTTTTATCACATACACCATGATTGTGAATTTTATCAGCACACACCATGATTGCGTATATTTTTATTATATACATCACAATTGTATATTTTCATCAACAAGCACCACGATTGCATATTTCTTATCGCATGTACTGTGATTGAATATTTTTATTAACATGAACAACGATTGCGTATTTTTTATAATATTACATGCACCACGATTGCATTTTTTTTTGTTTTTTATATAGCATGCACTATTTTGCATATTTTTATCATAAGCACTACGCTGTCATCTTTGTAACATGCATCACGTTGTACATGCATTGCACTATTTAATTTCATCGTATGCACTTATTCTTTTATCTTTACTGTTCATTTCTCTGAAGAAAAGTAAAGAAGAGGTAATTATTATAACCCAATAATTTTGAGCTAATAATTTAGCCTATCAAAATGGAAAAAATTAAATTATTAATTTTGAAATTTAAATGTTGCAAAATAATAGTTATGGAATTGATATAAAATAAAAGATGAAAAAGGATTAATTTTTAAGGGTTGAGGACAAAAATGGAAAGTAAAAGCAAGGATAGTATCTCCCCATTTTCCTGCATGGATGATGGAAGAAAAGGAAAGGAATTAATTTGCTTTTTAGGGAAAGTAAAAAAGGAAACTAAAACGAAATCTTGGCCAAGGGAAAGTCACCGTTTCCACTCTAGAAATTTGGAAACAAATTATGATAATCATAAAGCATTCTCATATAAGGGGAAGTGAAGAAATTGGCATGTAGGTATAAGGGAAATTTGGCAAGAGCCTCACTAAAGCAAGGTATGATTTTTCGACCCATTTTTTTTGTAGTGATTGCTTTGCATGTGCCCGTATATTTTTGCATATGATTCGATCCATTTTGTTTTGTGGTAAAAATATTGCTTTACATGTGCCCGTATGTGTTTTTTTTATTTGGTTTTGTTCATAGGCAAATTCTTTTGTGTTATGTGTATAGTCGATTTGATCCATGAAAATGCAGTGTGGTACTGGCATTAAAAAATCAATGAAGTGAAAAGAGCCGTTCGTTAATATCTAGGATAAAATAATACGTCTTCACCCACTCTCCATGCTCCACCATCAAATCAAACAAAATTGCAAAAGATAATAAGTTAATAAAAGAAAATGATCATAAACTTGGCCGATGACGAACCGCCTGAGCACCGTCACCATCATGCCAAATTCGGTAGGTCCATGAACCTAAACAAAAAATGGCGACACGCTACGGTGGAGAAGAGCTCCATGTACGGTGGAAATGGTCGTGAGGTTCCTTGGAAACAGCGGCGTCCTTTTGAAGCCATGGCCGTGCAATGTGCGGGTACGACCCTCTCTGACCCGCCGGAGATTTCTAATGGCAAAGAGAGATAGCCCAGGTACGGATGTGGGGAAGGCACAGTGGTTGGCTGCAGAAGGAGCGTCCATGGTCGCCTTCGGGGGTGGCTGTCATGCGGGGAAGAGTGTCTGAAAGAAAACCGTACTTTTTTTAATTTTTTTTTGCTTATTTATACAATTAACCCTAATTGGACAATTTAGTTCAAGGCCAACTCTAGGATTTTGCAATATTGGGCCTTTGGGTTTCTCCTAGGTTACACACGAGTCTGGATAAATTCATTTTCTACTTATTTATTTATTCGTATTTTTTAATTAATTATTTTGTTTTGTTTTTTGCCAAAAATTTACAAAACCTTTGCAAATTAATCCTAAACTACGCTTTTCTTTTATTTAAGAATTTGGCTTAAGCATTCAATTTTGATCCGAAACAAATAATAATAATAATAATAATAATGATAATGCCTTAAAATAAGTGTTAAAAAAAGTTTAAAATCTTAAACAAAATTAATTGCAGTAGGCGGAACATCATTGATATTTTTTCTATGGTTAATTAATTTAAACGTTAAAAAATTTTAAAGTCTTAAACAAAATTAACTGCTATAAACATTCATGATATTTTTCCTATAGTTAATTAGTTTAAATGCTAAAAAATTTTAAAATTTTAAACAAAATTAAATGCGATAGGCAACATTTATTGATATTTTTTCTGTGATTAATTAATTTAAACATTAAATTTTTTTTAAAATCTTAAACAAAATTAATTGCTATAGATAGAATATCATATATTTTCCTATGATTAATTAATTTAAATGTTAAAAAAATTTTAAAACCTTAAACAAAATTAATTACTATAACTTAAATGAATCACAACCCCAAAAAACCAACACTATGATCAATGTTATATTTACAAAACTTCAAACAAGATTAGTTTGCAGCTTGGAAACTATAACCATGAAAACGTAACTCCAAGAATAAAAGAATTATAACAAGAAAAGAATGCATCTTTTCAGAGAAATTCTCTAGAATTTTATTCATCAAGAAAGAAGTAGTTTATCAATTTTCTAACTACTACTTTTATAATTACAATATCTAAATTTATACAGTTATGATCTATTACCTAACTTCTATCACAGCCACAGTTTTTAACATATCCCTTTTAACTAACTAAGCTCTCATCTAATAGACTTCTGCAACTTACTTTTGATTCCTACAACTTGCATCAATCCTCTATAACTTGGTTTTAGCTTTTAACTTTCTATTTCCAATAACTTGTATCAGCCTTCCTGAGTTCTTGCAGCTCCTTCCTTTTTATCCAAAATTACTTCAAATGTATTTTGAATCACATTCCAATAATCTCCACCTTGATTCTAAATGCATTTTCTAATTCTTCTTCTCAAAATTGAAACTTCCTAGAGTCTTTAAAGACTTCCTCTAAGCTTTATCTTCATACTAGGTTCTTCAAACCTTTTCAAGCATTCATCTTCCCTTTTCTTTTCATCATATGTTCCAGTGCTACTACTATCTTGAAGTCACATCCTTTCTGCCAGTAGCATCATTTCATCTAAGAGCTACTACTCTTTTAATTGAATCAAATTCAGACAATGTTTGAATTTTGACAATGGTAGGCATCAGCAAGGTTGTCTTTTGTATGCACTCTCTACATTTCACATATCTCTTCTAAGATAATGTCTCGTATGAAATATAGCCTTACATCTATATGTTTTATTCTCTCATAAAACAAATTATGCTTAGCTAATTGGATTACACTTTGGCTATCACAAAAGACTATCACACTCTCCTGTCTTGTCCTTAATTTATCCATGATTCTTCTTAACCAAATAGCTTCTTTAAAGACCTCGATAACAACCATGTATTCAACCTCTATAGTTGATAAAGAAACTAAATGTTGTAGAGATGTTTTTTAACTCACAGTACATTTGTTTAGAGTAAACAAGTATTCTATGAGTGACTTCTTTTATCCAAATCAGAAGCAAAGTCTGAATCTACAAAACCAACTTTATTTTGGAGTTCAAACTGCCTTTTACATACTTAAAGATTCATTTTACAGCCTATCAATGAGTCTTTCCAAGGTTGTCTATAAATCTACTAACTACACTTAATGCATAAGCCAAGTTTGATTTGGTGTAGACCATTGTGTACATGAGGCTTCTTACTATACTAGCATATGGTATTATGCTAATTTCGTGCTTTTCTTTATCTGTTTGGGCCCCCTGTCCTTTGAAAGTTTAAAATGAGGAGTTAATGGAGTCTTTATAGCTTATACAAAGACTATTCCAAACTTATCTAGTAAATTTATCAAATAATGACTTTGTGATAACACCAAAGTATTTTGCTTTCTATCTCCCTCAAGCTTAATCCCTAGAATTCTTTTGGCTAGACCAAGGCCTTTCATTGCAACAAATTATGAATTCAACAACTCTTTGAACTCATTTAGCCTTCTTCTATTCTTCCTTGCAACAAGCATGTCATCTATATATAGAAGCAAATATACTTTCTTTGAGAGTATTTCTCCTTTGAAGTAGACACAACTATCAAATGAGCTTCTTTGGAAACCTCCTCTAAGTATGAACTCATCAAACCTCAAGTTCTATTGTCTTAAGGATTGTTTGAGTCTATACAATGATTTCATTAATAAACATACATGATCAACTTTTTGTTTAACTTCAAACCCTTTAGGCTGACTCATATATATTTCCTCATTAAGCACTCCATGTAAAAAGGTAACTTTTACATCTAACTAATCTAATTCTAAGTCGTGGATAGCAGCATATGCTAACAACATCCTGATTAAAGCGTGTCTAATCACTTGAGAGAAAATTTCAGTATGATCTACATCTTTCCTTTGTGTGACTCCCTTGACTACTAATCTGGCCTTATGTCTCACCTTACTAGTTCTTGTTTCATCTTCTTTCTGTTTAAAAATCTATTTATAACTTACTATCTTTTTGTCAAATGGCTTAGAAACTAATATCTAAATCTCCTTCTTGACTAATGATTTCATTTCCTCCTCCATTACTTATTGTCATTAGTGTTTGCCTAGCTTGCTGAGTGCATCCTTTACACTTATAGGGTCATCCCTTACATCATTGTCAAACACATTCAGAGTATATGCTATAAGATATGCATATCCATATTTCTTTAATAGTTTTGTCTATCTTCTTACTCTATTTTTGGTCAGCTTGTAATCCTGTAGGTTTTTTTGTTCTTCCATTTCAATATTTAATCTTTCATCTTCTTTTAGTTTTTGCATCACTCTAGCTAGCTCCACCTTAATCTGAACTTCTTCTTTTTGAACCCTTTGATTTGCTCTTTGAGTTATCTGAGTTTCTTCTTTACACACTAACATTTCATCCTCATTAAAGATCACATCTTTATTGATTATTATCTTCTATGAGTTGCCATCATAACATTAGACTTTATAACCTTTTGTTCTTTTAGGATAGCCAATAAACACTCCTTTAATTGCTCATGCATCAAGCTTTCTTTATTTATTCATAACAAAAGCTATACACCTAAATATCCTCAGATGTCCCAGTTCAAGTGGACTCTCAGACCAAATTTTTTCAGGTGTTTTGAAATCCAAGATTATTGTTAGGCATTTATTTACGAGATAAGTTGTTTTCGTGACTGCTTCTGCACAAAAAGATTTAATAAGGCATGTATTTAATAGCATAAACCTAAATTTCTCTATCAAGGTTCTATTAAGCCTTTCAGTAACTCCATTCTACTGTGGGGTGTATATTACAGTTCTATACTTATGAATTCTATATAGGTTGCAGATGTGAGTGGATTTTCACCAAAATCCTAAGGGTCTATTATGCCATAATATGCATATTTCTTTGCATTTATCAAACTAATTTGATAATAAATCAATTAGGGTTAGATTTTGTTACCCCAAGTGAGTGTTCCTCAAGCTTGAAGTCTCCCCCAAGCTTCCAAAGGTGTCCACACCCTAGTCTTGATGATGGAGATGAAGATGGTTGTTAGAGACTTATGTTAGTTCCAAACCAATGGCCAATCCAAGCTTCCTTTTTCCTTCTCCTTCTCTTCTTCCTTTTGTTTGTGTGTTAAAGAAAGAACAACAAACTCAAACCAAGCTTTGACCGTGTGTGTTGAAAGAGAGGAAACAAAGCCAAATTTTTCAAAATTTCTTCCTTGACCGTATGTGTGCTAAAGAGGAAACAAAAAGATAAAGCTTTTAAATTGATTCAAAACCAATTCAAATCCATCTCCCATTGTGTCCCACGTATACACTTAATAAATGGCTTGAAATTGAATTTAACAAAGTGGATTCAAGTTAGTAAGCATGAAAGAAAGGAGCCAATCAAAATTGAGCACATATAAGGCATTTGTTTGAATGTGATTGGTGAAGAAAATGGATATTATCCAAAAAAATATTTATAAATATATAGATAGATAGATAGATAGATAGATATTATTACAATTAATAATAATATCATTAATATATATATATATAAAATAAATCAAATATTAATATTTATTAATTACCATAATCAATAAATATTAGAAAAATTATTGACCATTGGATTAAATATCAAAAATTAGTATTTAACAAGATAATGATATTTGGCAAACAACAATTGTGCCAAATGTCATTCAAGTATTCATTTGTAT
>JAVXUL010021412.1:0-11869 GCA_035590515.1 Trichilia minutiflora
TCACATTCATCCAAGTGTTAACATATTAACCATTAAAATCCATTAACTATATTTAATTATCTAATAATTAAAACAAGTGAATAATTATCAAATTAATTAAACATTTAATTAATATAATGTATTTTCATAAAATACATAAATATGATATAATTACCATAATGCCCTTGATCACAGTTACACATAAGGGTAAAATAGTCATTTTATCTAAATTAAACACTTTAATTTAGGTTTTATCATTTTATATTTAAAATATATTTTAATATATTTGCTAATCAAAATTATCAAATGTAAATATGTAATTTATAATAAATTACACACTTGTATCACATTAGGGGCAAAATAGTTATTTTGTACTAAATGAAACTATTTCATTTAATTTTTATCATTTTGCCTTAAAATCATATTTTAACAAATTTGATAATCAATATTATCAATTTCGGCAAGTTATTTACATTAAATAACATTATGATATCAAAATATCATTTCTTTAACACATTAAAGAGTATTTAATACGTATAATCGTTACACGTATCAGTTTTGGTCTTTTCAATATTATTATAAGGGTCTTAGCCCTCTCTCAATAATATTTTATTTCTCTCTCATGTGAAGAAGCTTTCGAGGATCTCGGTGGATCATGAAGGTTCACCGTGACTCAGCCATGAACATATACCGAATATTTCAGCTCCGAACATTTCGGTTGCTCAACAACTATGGTTAGTATCTAACAATACGCCATAGTCTCTAAGTCACGATGAAGAAGAATCTCCATCAAACCTTTCATCGATTGTACGTAACGTGTGAGTAATATCTTTTCGTCGTTGTATCCTGATCGAGATAGGGGTTCATGGACTGTCAAAACCCTAATCCTGATTCTCATTCAAATCATCGATCATATGTCAATATAATACTGTGGCCACAAACTTATAATCAAGACATCATATCGACATTCTATTAGGAACTTGACTTGGACTGAGGCAATGAGAATTCTCAACCCAATATGTTAAGTCAACGAATCCCCTCTTGATTGTCATCCGAATACCTATATGAACAAAGTATAGCTAAACCAGCTTCTTATACAAGGTGTGATTACATACATACATACATACCGATAAATCATTGACTACATACATACCATGTGATTCATCGATATTCGGTTATGTTTGATATATAGTTCACCAACTATAAATCCATACTAATGCCCTTATGATAATACTCATATTGTCAGCCTACATAGATTATCATATAATATCATTAGGCGACAACTAGTGTGCCTACAGTGTGATATAGTTGGCCAATCAACACCACGTACATAGGGAACGCTTTGATAATTTATTTAACAATTAAATAAAATTATCTAGATAATTTATATACATTCAATATTCATTTGCATGAAAAATAAAGGAAGCAGCTACTGTATATAAATAAAGAACAATTTCTTTTATTAATAAATATAAAGTTTGTACAAGATCAAAAGTCCTGAAACCGACAACACGAATGGTTTCTAAGGTATACACACTAACAAAATCTTGTATGCTTACTTCTATAATCCTAGCCTCATAGGGGCTATCATCACTACCTATCAATATATATATGTATATTTTCAAATTGATCTAACAGACTAATTTTATTGGGACTATTAGATTTCATCCACCGGTATTTTAGGCTATATGGTTAATCCTCACCCGTACCATAATGATGTTATTAGAAAATCAATTCTAATATCAAACCTTTATCGATATTTAGGATGCCACCCAATCTATCTTGAGCTCTATGGACGATCTATAACTAGCAGGAAAATGAGTACATATATAGACTATATAGCATAGGAATATTAGATCCCATCCATCCCATCTTGGACTGCATGATTGATCTCTTTTCTGGGACTATTGGATTTCACCCATCCTATCTTAAACTGCGTGGCCAATCCTTACCCTTAATATGATCAAGGACAAAAGCACGCAAGTCCAATAACCAATATTAGTGGCACTCAAGGCCAGAATTATAAACCATGGATCACAAGGCTAATATCAAGAAAATATAATGCACAAGGTAATAATCAAATCACAGTACCCAAGGCTAAATATAAATAATCATGGCTTTTAAGGCCAAAACAACCACATTGGCATATAAGGCCAAAATCATAATCATTATATTATAAAAAATTAATACTCAGGCCATTAAACCTAATCAAATTATGCTGGAAATCAACCATCATCTAGTGATGAAATATAATAGGCCTCTAGCCTCAATTGCATACTTAATCAATGAATCGCAGTCGTTTCTTATGTCTATCATAAATAAATCCCAGTCACCACACAATAATTATAACCATTGCCTCCACATTATAATTATACCATAGTTTATAATGTCTTAAGATATAAAATATATGTTTTTTAATGAAACTTTATAAACAATAAAACAACAAAGCGTAAAGGAGATAAAGGCATATCCACTCAGGCATAGGGAGGGTGTACACTCCCTATAACTTTCTCACTTCGCTTCTCAAGCCTTTCCTCTAGTATTTAATGCCTATAAATACATATCAATATTCACATTAATAATTAACTTTAAATAATCATAATCATTTTTATATGTTATAAATCGCTTACCAACCCTGATCCTTGATTCAATACTCAATGACCAACATACTTTTATTCTATGATAACTTTACAACTAGACATTCATTTTGGGATTTCTATATATCATTGTAAAGATAAGACATAGGGTTATAACTTTGATGAAGAATAATTTTCCAAATTCAGAATGGATTAATACAAAAAATTTACTAAAGTTAAGTGTCATGCATTCATTTCTCAATCTGCGTATTTTTGTAAAATAATCATAACTTTTCAAATACTTAACAAAATCTAGTGATATTTAAACCACAGTAAAGTAAACATCCAAGGCTTCAATTTGATGCCAAACATTCCAAAAATAGATATCTAAAATAAAAGTTATAGACTTTAAAATTAGCCCTATAAACATTATCATTTCTAAAAAATTCAACTCTTATTAAAAACTTAGATTAACAATTCTAAATCATCTTACATGCATCCATAATCAACTTATTTCTCACTTAATGCATCAATATCATGATTAGTGCTTCATATCCTCAATGAATTGTGAAACCCTATTTTTATAAATCATTCAAGAATATAATTCAAACTCAAATCGTGCTTAGAACTTATTAAATACCTTTATGAGAACTTAGAAGAACACTCTTTTCAATCTTAGCAGAAGATCTCATGTGTTTTCCAAAATCTCAGTAAGCTTTGATTACTATTCTGATGACTTTTTCTGGTAATACACGACCATGATCGGGTTTTTCTTGTCGACGCAAGTTAAATGGTACAAATGGCACGCCAATTGGACAAGTATTTATAAAGTTATAATTGAATAATCTTTCTCGCTCTCTACTATATTTTCTTTCTCAAAAATGAAAGAGATGACAATAGAGGAAAAAATGATCCATCTCCTACCCTTGGCCTCTATTTATAATGTCTGATGAATTTATAAAATTATTCACAAGAATTTAGAAGAGAGAAGGTTCTTGAGACGGTAAAATGGGCTTTTTTCTTTATCAAAATACTGTTGATATGTACAGATCTGCAGAAAGTATCAGTACTTTTCTTCAAGAGTATTTATACATTTTATTCTAGGGCTCAGGGTATCGATACTTCCCTCCAAAGTATCGATACTTCTTTAAGCTAACATGAAAAGTATCAATACTTTCTCTTTAAAATATCAATACATTCAATCTTGGCTCATAAGTATCGATACTTTTCTCTAAAGTATCGATATTTTCCTTCAAAACTATAAAAATAAAGAAGTTTTGGGGCTAAGTATCGATACATGTACTATTTCTCTTTGAAAAGTATTGATATATGTTGTGAAAAAAGTGATTTTCGTGTTAAAGTATCGATACTTTTAGACCAAGTATCGATACTTCATGCAAGGTATTGATACTTTGACTTATGTATCAATACTTACCTCTAAAAATGGTTAAAACATGAAAAAATTGAGCCAAGTATCGACACTTTCATGCAAGGTATCGGTACTTCGTAATTATTATTCAAGTCCCTGAAAAAATCACTCTGTTTGATAAATATCACTCAGACCCCATTTATTTCGAGGCTATTTTCTATTTCATCTGAAGTTGGATTTCACTTTCATTTTTTTCTATAGAATCGTCTTTCTACTCTCTTGCAATAGAAATAAATCTTATATCAAAACTCTATCCTGATCAATAGAAATTTACATTGGAAGTATGGGTGTCTACTCAAAATTCTTATAAAAAAATTTAACAATGACCTGGTTCATTGTTGACTTCGATTCTCTTCCATCTGACCTTGGATTTGACTCAAATTTGATTCATTTCATTTGTATTTGAATCCTCTTTAATTAGAAAAAAATGACTCATCATTTGGATTTTTCAGTTCATAAATATTTAACTCGAAAGTTTAGGTGCATAGTGAGAACCTTATAAACACTTTTCAAAACTTAACAAATTTCCTCCAAAACTTATCAAATCACTCAATAATCATCAATACGGGTCCACTAACTAATAATACACACGAATACAAAGTTCTCAAAATAACAAAATATTTTTCTAGGATAAAATGATCAAAATATCCATGAATAAAAATATAAGGCATCACACAAGAACTTTACGTTACAGCAATATCATAAGAAATGTTATTCTATGAGTTGTTTAGAAAAAATATGTCATTGATTGATTTTGGTTTCATTGATATTTATAATTGTATGTTAAATATAAACATTTTAAAATATAATTATTGTTGTTTCAAATAATACAGATATTTAATTGGTTTTAAAGTTACATTTGATAATTATTAATAAGCAATCTTTTATTTGATCAAAATAATAATTAAATAAACACTTGTGTTTCCTCTTATTGCAACAACCTGGAATTTTGATATACTTAGAAGCTATTCAAATTGTTTCGTTCCTTAACTAATTCAATCCCTATTTTCTCAATTACAAGGATCAAACCTAAAAATCATTCAAAACATGGGCAATGAATTTGAAAGCATAAAGTATTGAATAACATAAATAAACATTAATTCAGTCATTGATTATAAAATATAGCATTCAACAAGGATTTAGTGTTGACCTCGGTGTCACAATTTCTTGTTTTGATGTTAACAAAATGAATAAGACAAATTCAAGAGAGATAAGATGAGAAGAACTCAAGACAAGCACTGCTTTGAAGACTTTATATTATTTCTTTTATTTGCTTGTATGGTTAGGATATGTACTTATACATTAATGATTTCATTGTTTGATATTGGGCATATATGTTACTTTTTATTGATTTCACCATTGGCATTCATAACAATCTAGATAATCAAAGATTATACCAATACATTTATTTTCTTATTACGAAATTGTATATATATTTTGTATTAGTGTCATAATTATCAATGATGTTATGGTTCTACATTGTAAATTTTGTTTTATTTGATCTTATGCATATATTGGACTTTATACTATGCTTGTACTATTCTTACATACTTATTGTTGTTTTTGGATGAATCGAGATGATTTAATCAAATGATGATAAATAATCTCTCTTTTAAATCCATAAATTTAAAGACTAGACTAAAATTGGATGAAACCAATGTCGAATTCTCAAAAATGTCTCTTCTTGAGCTTCATTTGTGCATTTCTGAGTGACCGAATATAGACCCTTGGTCAAGCAAAATTTTTAGTCTCTGGTTCATTTTTGAAAGAGATTTCGGTCAACCAAAGAAGTCCTCTCAGTAGACAAAAATATTTTAGCTTTGACTTTTTTTGTCTAGGCTTCAGTCTACCGAAGGCCCCCTATCGATCAATTTGTCAAGGCTTCTTTTATATAGCCTTCGGTCAACCATTTTTTATATACCTTCCCTCTCTTTCTTCAACCATACCTTAATCCATCATTCCCTCTTCAAATTACTCCCTTCCCTATCACTCTTGACCCTTTATAAACTATTTTAACCAGTTAAATCATCTTTTTATCAAAAAATCCAAAAATAACTCTTTCACAAACTATAAACCCTAAACATTCAAAGAACCAAAATGATTCCATTTTCAATCCGTTTTAATTTGCATTGTTATTCATCTTTTCAGGTTGTATTTAAGTTGTTTACATGCAAATTATCACTCAATTCCACTCAAATTCAAAAGCCCCAAATCTTTGAAAAACCCTAGTTTATACTTCTTGTCAATTTAATGGCTGATTCTTCAAAGAAGCATAAAGACAAAGGTAAAATAACTATAGGGAGGTCAAAATTAAGGTTTGATCCTGATAACTTCTCTTTGTTGGATATGACTAAAGTAATTTGATCAAAAGTTTAAACATAGAGAAGTTAATCCAGGTCGTTTAATTGATAGAAAAGTGATCAAAACCTTCGATGTTAATGGCACAATAGAATACCTAAGTTGGAATCATTTGTTGAATCTTTAGGAGCCTATATACCCTAGGTTGATGAGGATATTTTACAATAATTTGGTGTTTGATGATAAACTCCCTGCCATCACATCTCAAGTTACTAGTGTCGATATTTTCTTTGATCCCAAATCCTGAATAACATTTTAAATATACCTAATAGAGGTTCAGTTTGGTATGGTTTATCTGATTTTTTTGATTATTTAAGGTTGCCAACTGCATATATCCTAAATGATATTGGAGATGATGAACTCAGACCTGAGGAAGGGTATACACATCAAAATTTAATCCTTTTCATAAAATGTAAAATCCTTTATAGTATTATTTCCATTATTTTTCTGCCTAAAGGAGGACATCATGCTAATATTAGCTACATTGATAAATATGTACTTTATTCCATTAAAAGAAGAAGATATGTAAACTTGGAATACAACATCATTCATCATACGGCCAAAGTTTCTCGCCATCCGACCTCTATCTTACAATATGACCAATTTTTTACCTTGATTTTTAAAATGTTTGATGTACCTCTTAAAGATGAAGAAATGATACACCTCTCTCCCAAAGATGCTTTCAATCTTGCCTCAGTGAATCAGATCGACTTCATAAAATTGAAGGATGGCACTTTGGTTAAGAAGACAAAATTTAGGCAGCATCCTCCTTCCACAGACCAAGAGACACATGCATTACCTTCTCCACCATTGGCATCCACTCCTCCTCTATCGTCATCCGATCCTAACTTGGCATGTGAGTCTAGTCATTCATCTCCTTAATCTTTTACTGACATTCACTCTCATATGGCCTCGTTAGACACCTGCCTATCTGATCTTCAAAACTCTGTGGACATTCACTTCAACACTTTACAAGGTGAACTCTGAGCATTCCATTATTAGACGAAGCACACTTTAGGTGAAGTCTTGGACCATCTTCGTAACATACTTTGATGCTTTCATCTGCTCATACAAGTCTAGTCATATTTTCATCTCTCCATTGTTTTTTTTTCTTGTTTTGATTTTTGTGTTGTGTAGTTAAACTCTTTCCATGTTTTTATGTGTACTTTTGGATTTGCTTCTCCTTATGGATTGTATAGGTACTTAATACCTATATGATAAAACTTTTTTTTTTGTAGTCTATCTATTCTATAATTTGTTTTTTATGATGCCAAAAGCGAAGAAATATATCTTTATTTTCATTGATGTTGTTTACAAGTTTCCATGATATATGCTTGAGTTATGAGGTTCTTATATTGATCTATCTCAAATTGAAATGCATTGATTAAAGGAAAAGTTGTTGATGATATTGTCATTGTTAATAATAATAAAAATAGAACTACTCTCTCCTTACTATGATTGTACTACTCTTTGCAGGGAAAGTCTGTTTTAAAAGGGGGAGATTGTTGACCTTGATGTCACAATTTCTTGTTTTGATGTTAAGAAAATGAACAAGACAAATTCAAAAGAGATAAGATAAGAAGAACTCAAGACAAGCATTAATTTGAAGATTTGTATTATTTTTTTATTTATTTATATGGTTAGGTAGTATTTGATAATGTTTGAAAGCTTAAAAATGTTTTTATTCATAAGGTAAAATTTGGTTTTAAACTCTTAACGTTTATTTTTATAAAATGTGTACTAAAATACAAAATTTTGAGAAAATTTAACAGTATCATAATAGTAAATAGTATACAGTACCGATGTAAATAGTGCTTCAATCGATCGATCGAAAGGGGTATTTTGATCGATCAAAATTAGACAAAAAACTGGTAGAATCCATAAAAACTTTGGTCAACCGACATGAGTTTCTCAATCGATCAAAATATATCAAAAATCTAGTAGAATGCATAAAAACTTTGGTTTGGCAGAATGTACAAAAACTTTGGTCGATCGATATGGGCATTTCTATTGATCAAAATGTGTCAAAAATCTTGCGTAATGTATAAAAAATTCGGTCAATGGACATGGGTATCTTAGGCAATTGAAATGTGTCAAAAATCTGATAGAATGCATAAAAAATTTGATCGATCGACATGGGTCTCTCGATCGATCGCAATATGTCAAAAATCTGGCAGAATGCATAAAAACTTTGATCGATTGACGTGGGTCTCTCAATTGATCGAAAATGTGTCCCAACGGTTGGTTTTTGTCTCCAACGGCTATTTTTTCTTTTTTCTCGATAAATACTTCAATTTTTTCATTTGTAAGGGTTGGGAGCACTTAAGAACAAATTGAAAACATATTATAGTCATTTTTTAAGCATTCTTTGTGCTTTAACTTATGAAAAACCCTTGCTCTATTTTTAACATGCTAATTAATAATAAATTTTAATTTACTAAAAAATAACTTATTAATAATTAAAGAAATTATTAAGACTTTCTCGAGAGACACCATGAATTGAAGTGGTGCATTTGATGCACTTACGACTTTGTCTTCTTTGGTTTACCATACAATGAAACGTAAAAGTTTCTTTCACACTCCCTTCAGAGGAAATAAGCATTAGTGCAACTGAGAGTTTTAGTAAATAACATTCTAACACCATAAGTTATGAGCAAATTTCTCGTAAATTATTCAGACTATTATCAAGATACATTAAAATTCTCGCATTTGGTCATTAGGACCTCAAATTACTCAGCTTTTAACCTCTCACATTTAAAGAGGCTATGTAATAATGATATGAGTCGTTGCCAAAAGATGATTAATCAATTTCTCTTCTCTGGTTTAGGTTTAGGCCTTGGTCCAAAAATTCTTTTGTAGATCTCCTTTTGTTTCATATATAAAGCTTTGTCATGTTCAGTAAGAAAGAGTAACTCCCTTGCAATTGCTTTGTCTTCGGGTGCAAATTTATGACCCTTTTGAAATCTTCACGAGCAGTCTCTGTTTGCCCACGTTCTGCTCTAGCCTTTCCTCATCTGAAAAGGGCTTTTGCATTATTTTCATCCTCTACCAACACCTGCAAATCTATCATGTAATCCAATTAATAGTCAATTACAATATATTTATCATACAAATCCTACTTTGAAAGTCTTAATGAGCTAAAGTGGACATCTATGAGCAAGAGAAAAAGTACAGCATGGTAGTTTTCTAAAATGTCGTTGTCACAATAATGAAGCTATTTTCTAGTATGCTAAGTCAAATAAGCTGAAAGCAATAGAGATTTCAGGTTACCATTTATTTATAACTTGTATGGCTAGGCACGTCCTCAAGGCCAGCAAGCATTAAGGTTCCTTTAGGCTTTAATACATGACCCTTCGAACAATAGAGTACAATGTCAAAATCCCATTGCAAGTAATTACCAGATATAATCAAATGGTAAGTAAGAACGCGTTTAATTATAAGAATATTAGAAACAAATGGATCAACTAACATTATATAGCTTGTATATAAAAGAGGAAGCATTATTTAACCTAAGCAAAGAAACATAATTCACATCATAAGCTAACCTTTTAATCTGACAGTAGGTAGTAATAATTAAACCAAGTCAAAGTCTTCACCTGCACATAAACACTACAATAGCCGTCTCAACCATAGCTCAATCACCATTTTATTTTTAAAAAATCACCATCATCGAGGTCAAAATCTAGAGGAAGTCCCAATGCCATATCATTTATAAATTAGCACGTAAATATTCCACAATCCTCAAATCTAGAATACTAACGAGGCATCTTATTTTATGCACTTGTGGCCAGGAATGGAGTTTCAGATCAGATAAATTTGGTTTCTCATTGTAAAACTTGATTTCTCGTATTAAGGTTAAAAATAGAATGTATAATAGTAATATGACAGTGCGCAGCTCATCAATGAAAAAGTTATCCGATGGTGGATCATAAATAGTAATATGAAGGGTACCAAAATCTGCACAATATACAATCCATTGCATACCCTGTATATACCAAGGAATGAACAACTGTTTGATCGATGCCCAAGGTTTATTTAGACCTTGGCTATTGCCATGAGGAAATAAACGTACATTCGAATCAGGGTAGAACTTGCATTTCTCCAGCTCGCCCTTCTTGTATCCATCCCAATTAGTCTTTAACAATAGTTGCGTTTAAGAAAAAAGAAAATCTTAAATATTAATTAAGCCACTTATATCTATTGAGGTATATACAACGGCGTATAATATAACAGTTTAAATCCTTACAGATAACGTGGTAGATACAACTGTCTAATCGTGTGAGACTATACTCGAGAATATTTGTTGACGTCGTATTAACAAAGTAATATATTAATCGATGTGTTGAAAAAAAAAATTAGCCTATCATTGATTAACAGTTAATAATAGGAGTAACAATAAAATATGTAAAAATGATTGTCACTAACCCCATTTTCAAGCCAAAAGAGATGACGGCCCACACTTGTTAACCATGAAGGTGTTATTCGAATGGTATCTGTTTTAATTTCATTACCATCATTGCCAATTCACTCTAGGAATTATTATTGCAATGCATTTGAGACAGGTCACTGTGGGTCAATCTTGTAGTCTGCGCAGTACTCACCCCGCATGAACTCCCTCATCTTGAACTTCTGTTGTTTATTCGTTGTTAATTCTTACGTGTAGGGTGTTCTACATGGAGACTTCTCCTATATAACCTACCAAACTTATTTGAAACACATTCTTGATCTATTATGTCTAATTGGTAGACCTAAAATCCAAAATGTATATACAAGTTAACAACTACATTTTTAATATATAATTGAGGAATAGTATGAACCTGCACATTATCACTAAGACTACCAACATGCTCATCTTAGGTTTCAGTAGGCACGATCTCAACAATATCAAGATTAGGCTTTAAAAAATATTATATAATTTTAGCTAATAATCATCAAATTTAAAAAATACATTTAATAAGCTATAGGATTCAAAAAGTGTTTATGCCTATGGTTTAATACTTATATCACCTATATCGGCTACAGTAGATTGTTCAAGACTATCGACCTGGATCCAAAAATTAACTTCGAGTAATACTACTAATAACAGTAATGTTGTCAATTATTTTTACCCACCTATTAGTCATTAGGCATAGTCTAAACTTCATAGGGCATAGTGTGCTGAGAGATATCAACTTGAACCTAAAAAAATAATTTCAATTTAGTATCAATTATATCAATAGCAAATAAGGTTCATAAATTGTACTTACTTGTACAACCCCAGCCATAACATTAATATTTACATCCTTAACTCGTTGATCATCAAACTTAGTCTGAGAATTGACAGTTATGATCGACTTCATCCAATCGCATACCTCATCCATGAAGTTAGATAAAATCTATGCTTGTTTAACCTGGAATTATTATACTTCATAAAGCTTGGTTCTCATTGACTCCATCTCCTACATGATCTTACTATAATCATGATGAGAACTAGAGATATAAAACTGCCCATAGTCGGGAGAGAGTGGAGAATCCTCATAGATAGGGG
>JAVXUL010021423.1:0-11869 GCA_035590515.1 Trichilia minutiflora
AAAGTATACATAATATACATTTGCTTATGTTTACTTTTCTCTCCAAGAAAAGTATACATAATATGTTTACTTTTCTATTTAAATTTATAGTTTTATCCTTCTTTTTATTTTATTTTAAGTTTAAATTTAGGGATAAGTTTACTTTAACTATATTTAGAGATGTTTAAATATTCTAACTTGAACGTGCATGAAAGTACGAAAAAGTAAAATGACATGAGACGTTTAGCAAACTTACATTTATTTATATTTACTTTTCTCTTCAAGAAAAGTATACATAATATATTTACTTTTCTAGTTAAATTTATATTTTTATCCTTCTTTGTATTTTATTTTAATTTTAAATTTAGGGATAAGTTTACTTTAACTATGATTAGACTTAGCCTTAATTTGTTAGTATAAAAGTATACATAATATACATTTGCTTATGTTTACTTTTCTCTCCAAGAAAAGTATACATAATATGTTTACTTTTCTAGTTAAATTTATATTTTTATCCTCCTTTTATTTTATTTTAATTTTAAATTTAGGAACAAGTTTACTTCAACTATGTTTAGACTTAACCCTATTTTATTAGTATAAAAGAGATTCTAATCTTAGAGTTTAAAACTTGAAGGTTTGATTATTGTTTTTTTAGAATTTTTACTTGATATCAATTAATAATTTCCTAAAATTCTAGGATTTCTTTAATTTTGTTAGTGAATTTTAAGGTTTTCAAGTTTCAATCATGTGTTGGACTCATGTAAACACATTATATGTTGCATCAGCTTGGTATCAGAATGGGAAAGAATAATCTTGAAATAATGATGGATGAAGTGGGGAGCAATTATTTATATGTCGGTGAATAAGGAATGCCAGATATTTGAAAGGTAAAAAAAAAATTCTTATTATGAAGAAAAACTTTCAAAGTATTTAGGAAGACACAAATATCCTTCGGGTGAGCATAAATTGGGAGTCGAGAGTTATAAGTAGTGATGATCAGGAGTTTATCCGTGATTAAACTTTTGTGAGATGGAGTCTTATCCTTTATGAACGACCAACCTACGAAGAAAACTCGAAGGACGAATATGATGAAAATACCCAATACGTGGATAACCAAGAAAATCTGAGGAATATGAGTGGCTATGGTTATAATGGTTATGATAGGAACCTTGTTGGTAATCGAGGAGCCAAATGAGAGCAGAGGGATTTTTGATTAAAGGTAACCCTTTCAATTTTTGATAGTTATTTAGGTGAAGATGAATTTTTAGATTGGTTGTCAAAAATTAAAAATTTCTTTGAGTACATGAATATTTTTAAGGAGAAGTGAGTAAAGTTAGTTGCATATAAGTTAAAGGGAAGAGTTGCTATTTGGTAGGATAAAGTGTAAGAAAATTGAAAGAGAGAGTGTAAGGCACTTATATATAATTAGCGTAAGATGCGACAAATGTTACAAGCTAAATTTTTGTCTTCTGATTATGAGAAATATAAGTTTTTGTAATTTCAAAAATATCATTGGGATCAAAAGTCAAATGTATATTTCGAATAAGAACCCAACCTTCATATTAGTAAACCCAGTTTAAAAATTGAGCTACCCAAAGCACCTATAAATAAGCCTGTTTCCAAAACTTTTGAGGTTGATAGAAATGGGTATATTTGTGAATCAAGAGAAGAAGGAATAGAAGAAGTTGTATGTGATCTGAATGATGAGGTGAGAGCGATGAAGATGACAATGATAAGAAAATCAAATGTGCAACCTAATTTAGCCATTTGAGGATAAAGAAGAAGGTGCCAATAAAGACATTATTGATCTAAGGGGCTTACTATTAGATTCAAAAGACATGACACAAGATTGTAGTGATAGTATTAAGAAGGTTATTAGCTGAACAATGGAATATGAGAATGCTAAGAATGAGATAACACTTGATTCAAAATTATTACAATAAATAGAAGGTGAAGGTAAATTACTTTCAAATATAACTCAAAGGTTGATACTCTCTCTAGAGGAGATGGGAGAGGTTTTTCTAAAGAGGCGTTGTCTTGCGTTTTATTATAGCTTTTGTGTGCAGCATGAGTTTTATTTAGGAATGGCTAAAGCAAGGTATGATTATGGGTTATTATCTACACTTATTCCGAATGAAATTATACTAACTAATAGACATAAAGCCAATGAGAGAAGTATTGATGTTATATTCTATATGGGTAATGAGCACATTGATATTACTAGTAATAAAATTACATCATTCTCAAAATAGTTTAAAAGAATATTGTATAGTGGTTTTGTTGAGTCTCAAAGGGGAAATATAAACTTCTCACAGGTTAAAGTATATTATAAAGGAAAAAAGGGCAAAGTTGTATGCTAGGATTAGAGGAGTAGAATTATTTTGCCTGATACTTATTTATGCTTTGGAGCCATACTCATTTGTCAATAAGTTATATTGTAAGGGGGTGAAGTTTGCATGTGATGATCATTTAACTTCACTAGTTGACGATATAGGGGACACATTAATTTTTATTGAGTATGATTTGTATGACATGTGTGGTCAACTGTATGGGACCATTTTGTTTGCCAAGATTAATCTTCAAAGTGGGTACTATCAGGCTAGAATCAAGTCTGGAGTAGAATGTAAGACCAAATTTAAGACTCAAGATAGCTTGTTTGAGTGGTTAGTTTTGCTATTTGTTTTGAATAATACTTCTAGTCAATCTCGACGCATTATTAATGAGACCATTAGTAGAGAAACCTACAAAGTAGATAATGATGGAGAGTTTAAATTAGTAGATAAACCTACAAAACAGATAATGATGGAGAGTTTAAGTGAGCTAATAGAATAATTATTAGTGATAGTACATGTTGAATTTGGATAGGTTGTCAACAAAATACAAAAATTTTAAAGAGTTAATAAAGTTGAGCCACTGAGAAGGCAACAAAGTTGTGTACATGTGTAACATTCCGCACTTGTGTGGGAGTATCGCGGTAAGCTTAGTAATTGAAGCAAATGTTTTATCGCACACGAGGTTCAGGGGTATTTTAGTCTTTTAATCTACAAAGGCATTTTTGTCCTTTTATAAAATAATTGTTTGGGTAAGAAATTGAATTGTTACTATCATATTAATGTGTAAATTAATGTTTAGTAAGGGAATAAGATTAATTTGATGAAAATTGAAAGAGTTTAAAGGGGTTTCCATGGAGGCATCATCTGCGCACCTAAACTTTCGAGATAAATTACCATTGATCTAAAACTTCAATTGGTGTGCCGTTTATTTCTATAGAAATAAGACAGAATAAGGATTTCATAGAAGAAAATGACATGAAAATTAGAGCTCAGATGAGTGAGAACGAAAGCTTTGATGTGAGCTGTTATGCATAAAAGATGTCATCCGCACACCTGAGCTTTTTAGCTGAATTCCTGTTGATCCAGAAATCTGATTGATGTATTATTTATTTCTACCAAAAGAAGACATAATAAAATTTTCATATAAAGAAACGTCATGAAAATTGGATTTTAAATGAGTGAGTACAGAAATTTATTAAAATATTTTTGTTTATGATTTCATTAGTATTTTTTTTCACTCACTAAGTCTTCTCCAGACTTATCCCTCCTTTCCCTCTAATTTTACAGGTTTTTTGTAGTAGATGTCTATAAGGGCAAGTCAGTGAATCTGATACTGACATGCATTCCCTAAGAGATTGGGTTCATTTTGCATTGTTGATAATGTTTAGGCTTTAAAGCCCCCCTATGTAGACATGTGATATACTAATATATAAATCCATGATCGATTGTATATGTAGACATGTTATATAATTTTATTATTTTTGGTGCATATGTGTATATGTTGGGCATAGATCCCTTTTTAGAATTGAAATGGATGGAATCCATTTATATCATTCATTTACTGTATTGAATACTAAATTTGTAAATAACAGGTGATCATGATCATATTCTCATTTGATGTCGTTAGGTGGCTAAGGAAGATGAGGGATTCTTATCTCCTACCGGTTATACCATGGGGGTATGACAACATGCTTATTGAAGGAAGTATTAGAGTTGGAAACATATCTATAGAGGATATTTGTAATGGATTAAACTATTTAAAAATTGGTCCTTCATTCATAACTATTGTCTCTAGTTTTGATAGAGAAATATTTGGTGGTGAAGGGCTTGAAGATTATGGCTCAAAGGATTTGCATCGGTTCATTCTACGAGTAATCCCTTACTTTAATGATGGACAATTTGGATTCAAACAGATATACGTTGGTAGATTTTATAACTTTATCCGTACATATACCATAGACATAATTTATATTACAATTAATTATTGGTCTAAATATGGTTCAAGATAGTGCAATTTCATCAAAAGAAATTTTTAAAAACAATAAGAGTTTTGAGAACTTTTTGTGTTGACGAATGTCTTGCTATCTATTTAGCTAAGAGGGTTTTGACTTTATACATTAGAAGACTAGCAACAGGCAATGAAATAAGGGTATTTCCATATATGATACCTATTTATATAGTTGCAGTTACATCCAAAGATTTTCAAAGGGTTAAAAGCTTATTAATATTGTTTGAAGAAGAGGTTGTATGGGATCTAAGACCTTGTTGGTCTGCTCAAATGTATGGTTGCTTAGTTTTAGGGGCCATTGGGGTTGTTCTTGGTTGTGTTCATCCACCTCAGAATCATTTGTATAATTTGAGACCTTCCAATATCACAACCAAGTAAATACTTTACAATGGCAAGTTTAAGGTATGTTTTAGATAGAGGTCCAAGTGGGATGATGAAAATGTTGTTCATATTGATGGTTGAATTGAGCGTTGTAGCATTGTTGGAATAACTTGCTTGGTAACAAGGAATGAGGAATTGGTAAAGGTTGAAGCTAACCTCACCGGATCAATGCCGAAGGAGCATGGTTGGTATGTTGGTAAGCTTGATTTCATGAGAGAAGTAGGTATTGATGGTAATAGGACTGAAGATAAATTTAGTCAAGATGTCTAGATTGTTGTCAATGCAAAGAACATGTGATTCAACAAAGTTTGTTAAGGATTATGCTCAAATTTCACAAGAAACTTGAGGTTAAATTTTTCTCAAGTAAGGGAGATTGACGTGGATGTGCATGAAAGTATAGGAAAGCAAAGAAAAAGTAAAACGACATAAGACGTTTAGCAAAATTTATATTTATATTTTTTGGATTTTATTTTAATTTTAATTTTGGACACAAATTTAATTCAACCATGTTTAGACAAATTTATTAATAGATAGGGACTATAATATTAGAATTTAGAATTTGAAGGTTTGATTATTGTTTTTTTTTAACTTTTGCTTGATATCAATTAATAATTCCCTAAAATCCTGAAATTTCTTCAATTTTCTTAGTAGATTTTAAGATTTTCGCGATTCAATCTTGTACTGGACTTATGTAAACACGTAACACACTGCATTATATTCTCTATAAATATTGGTCACCACCATCAACAATTTTGGTAATATGTCCATCGACACCATCCCCATACATTTTTCTATACCACTATTCAATGATTTCCATCTTGAATCGTAGGTCAAGAAATACTGCAATTACCAAAATAAACTTGTAATTGATCCAATTTTTGTTGAAGAAAATTGCTATTCTAGACGATGCCATTTCACGAATATGATGATTATCACTTCTTTCCTATATAAGCAATTTCGAATAAATGTCATAGATATTTGAAAAAAGCGTATTTATAGTAAAGTATGTGGTTACCGATAAACTAGAAACAGAATCATTTAACTCTTTCATAAATTCATAGATAGCTATTGTGTCATCCCATTCCTTTGTTAAATTTATTGGATTGAAATTAGAATCTATTTGCTCTAGCTCATCAAATGTTGCTTTAAACCCAATTGCCATTTTTAGCTTTTTTGAGTCATCAGATACTATAAGAATAGATCTAGAAGTCACTTTCTTACCCTTGGACTTAGCATTTTCTACCACAGTTTGAAACTTATACTCCTTTGAAGTCTTGTCGACATAACCAAAACACTCATGTATTTTACTAGTTGTCCTATAAGTTCCTTCACTAATATAATTTTTGGGAAAGTTTTTTATACAAAAGGCTAAAAATAAGTCTGTGAAAAGGAAGTGAACCTTGTTTAATAAACCAATTGCGTATCTTTATCATAAATTTCTCTGTATCGATATCTGTAATTATAGAGCATATATTCTTATTGACATACAAATCTAACAGTGATTTTTTAAGATATTGAACCAAAATTTTATCTTTATAGTGGAAACTAATAACCTTTTGCTTCAGCTCCTAATGTTTGTTCATAAAATAGAGCAACATCAGTAGGTTGTCATCAACCTACTTGGCTATTAAACTAAAATGACATGAGAGTTACACCAAATATTTGCAAAGTTTTTCCTTCTCTTCAATAGAAATAAGGAGAATGTCAGGCTTTATGAAGTTCATTCTCGAAAATTCAAACTTAATATATAATTGCCTGTACCACATCTAATTAATTCAATTTTTAATTAATCACAAATTTCTCCTGATGAACAAGAGGATTTGGTATATTACCTTTCTCATGACTTCCTGCTCTATTATTGTTTTTCCTGCTTTGACAACTGTCTAAATGATTTTTGAAGTGTGAGGTTACATTGATACTTGAACCATCAAAATCCTTCTTGTATTGTTTACATCTAGCCCAAATATTCCCTTGTTTATTTATATGGTTTATAAAGCCATCTCAGACTTTTGATATCAACTTTCTTCATTTACTGTAAGATCAGCTCTCCATATTTAGGTTTACAATCTCATTGGCATGATCTAGGGTAGGTTCATTACAAGCACTTTGCAAGTTTGAGTGATTTCTAATTAACATACAAACTGATATAATTGGGTGAGAACCAGAAACAAGTATTGATAATAAATTCTAGTATAGAATAACTAAAGGGATACATGATGGTAACAGATTTAGATTGAGTTAGGTAATTGAGATTTGATACATAAAAAAAGTGATTGGTGTTCTGTTATAAATTTTGGTGAAATTAAGAGAAATTGTGAGAATTTTGTTTAGACCAACTAAATGAATCCTAGAAAATCTCATACACTCAAGTTCATATAACTGGGTTGAAAAATCAACCAAAGTTAACATATATTCTATCAAAATCCATGAAAAACCTTCAGAAATATCAAAACAACCCAAATGTTTAAACATAGAGGAAGATTTACTAGTTCATGTAGTGGAACTTCATCTACTCGTCTATTAATGCAGGAATACATGAGAGATTCTCCAAGAAGTTGAAATCAAAAATTTGGGCTAAACATCAGCAATAGCAATATCAATTCCTAAAACCTGACTTCAGAGTTAAAAATACTTTACAGCCTACAATACAAAAAGAAAAAGAAAAAAAACCTACCATACAACTCAAAAATTCATTATAAAGCAACAAGTTCATTTCGCTTTCTGTTATTCAAGCATAAGAAAATAAATAAATTAGAAAAAGTTCTAGCTACTTCAAAATACCTACCTGAGAAATCAAATTAGATTGGGCCTTTACTGTTTCATGTTTATTTATAGTGTTTCTTGGATTGGAGTCCTAGATATTCTTATAAAGAAATGAGAACCGGTAAGACTTCGATAGAGATGAAGAAAAGTAAACTGAACTAATTAAAATCCGATACCCTATTCAAGATTCCACAATTTTCCATTATATCCGTTGGAACTACAATAATGAAAGCTAGAATTTTAATAATAATAATAAACAAAATTCAATAAGATAGTAAACAAACAAACAAAAAATCTTATAAAGTGGATGTTAGAGGCTTGCAGTATATTGCAATATCCTAAGAAAGTAATTTTTCCCTTGTCGGATTGCTTAAAGAATAATGAAAGCTATCTTTCAAGATTTAACTATCAATTCTTCTAAGTTGAAGTGATAACAACTTAGAAGTCAGAAAAAGTGTAGATGATTCTTTTGTAAACAGATTGTTTAAAAAAAATTATTATAATTCTAATATATGTTGCTTTCTTTTTATAAGCAAAATTACTCAAGATATATAACATTTGGTAGACTTATAATTTTTTTGAAAAAATATAATGTTTGGTTTAGATCTGTAAAGTTGTAACGTTTCTAAAAAAAAATTAATTATTTAAAATAAATTAAAAAATAATAATTAAAGAAATATATACTTCAAATATAGGCTATCAAAGTAAGCCCAAGTCCAAGAGCCCCAGTGCCCAATGTTCATATCTTTGACATTTAGTGTGTGTATATATATATATATGTGTGTGTGTGTGTGTGAGAGAGAGAGAGAGAGAGAGAGAGTGGATTTTGGAGCTCCAATAAGCCACCTACCTTGTTTGTCAACCAAACTCCTTTATTTTGTTGTTCCTTATAAACTATTTAAGAGGGCTTCTCTTTTTTCATGTGGGACTTGAATTTTTCTTATTCAAACACCCTTATACCAAGAATACCCCACATTTGAATTGAAAAATTCAATGTCACATTTTAAAGAAAAGTTAAACAACTATCTTTTAAAAAATTAATATGTTATATGTCAGAAAAATACTTTTGATTTGAACTTTTTCTTAGTGAGTTTATATCGGATCTACTTAGTGAAACAATAGAAATAATTTTTTGAACTATTCACTTTATTTTAGTAAATCAAGATAATATGTCTCACCTATAACATATCTTTTATACACTGCACTTTATACATTTTTGTTCATTTTGGTTTTAAACATATCTTGGTAATCATAATAGCTCTATAGAATTTAGCCATTTTATTCCCATAAATGCAACCACACATTTACTATCATATAGGTGATACCACATTTACTATCATATTTAAAAGTCCATTTGTAACCAATTGATTTATTTCCTGGTAGTAAATAAACCAATTCCTAAGTATTATTTTGCAGAATAGATTCTACTTCATTATTAATAGCTTCCTTCTATAAAGGAGCTTTTGGTAAAGACATATCTTCTTTATATATTTGTGGTTTTACTTTTGTTAGATAACGAACAAAGTCTCGATCAAAATTCTTTGAAATTTTCATTCTTTCTCTTCTTTTAGGTTCCAAGTTCTAATCTTAATTATTTAAAGTAGATGGTTTATCAAGAGTATCATTATATACTCTCTTTTTAGAGGGATTTGAACTCTCTATTTTGTGAGAAAAAATTTTCTCGAAAATTTTAGCATCAACAGATTCAATTATTGTATTAATATGCATATATGATATATCAAATTTAATAATTAAAAATCTATATGCTGCACTATTTTTAATAAAACTTATAAAAACACAGTCTACTATTTTCAGTCCAAGTTTAGTCTTTTTAGACAATGGAATTTGAACCTTAGCTAGACAATCCCATACTTTTAAAGTTTTATAAGTTGGTAATTGTCCTTTCTATATTTTATAAGGAGATTTATTTGTCTTCTTATGTGGAATACAATTTAATATATGATTTATCGTAAGTAAGGCTTCACCCCATAAATCATGTGAAAACCCTGAATTATTTAATTGTAATTAATCATATCTTTTAACATTCTATTTTTCCCTTTTATAACTTTATTTTGTCATGGAGAATAAGGTGCAATTGTTTGACATGTAATTCTATGTTTTTGACAGAATTCCGTAAATGCAGTGAACTCATATTCATCATCCCTATCAGATCTTATAATTTTTATTCTTTTATCTAGTTGATTTTCAACTTCTACTTTCTATGATTTAAATATTTTTAAGGCCTCATCTTTGTTGTTAATCAAATAGACATAACAAAACTTACTGCAATCATCAATAAAAGTAATAAAATAATTTTTTTTACTTCTTGTAGGTATGAACTTAAAACCACAAAGATCACTATAAATTAAACCAAGTAATTCAGTTGATCTTTCTTTGACAGTTTTAAAAGTATGCTTAGCAAATTTAGATTCAACACATATTTCACATTTGTGTTTTAAATTAACATTACATTTTAGTAATAAATCTCAATAGATCATCCCATATAAACATTGATTATTAACATGTCTTAATCTAGCATGTCATATATCAAAAGAATCAGTAATATAAACAGAAATATTATTTTTATTCATAGTATTAGAAACCATTACATTCAGTTTGAACATTCCTTCAATAAAATAACCTTTTCTCACATACATCCCTACCTTAGTAAATACAAATTTATAGGATTCAAAAACTAGTTTGAATCTATTTTTACTAAGCAATTGACCTGATACTAGATTCTTCCTTATATTAGGAATATACAGACATCTTTAAGGGTTATAATTTTTTTAAAAGTGAATTTTAACATCACAGCTCTTTTACCTTGAACAGCAGATGAAGAAGAGTTTTCCTATATAAAGTTTTTCATCACTAGAAATCTGTGTAAAACTTGAAAACAAATTCTTTCACCACAAATATGCTTTGTCGCTCCTGTGTCAACCCACCAGCCTTTGACATTTGTTGCCATATTAATTTCAGAAATTACAACAACAAGATTAATATCCATTTTAGTAGCATTGGCTTGATTATTTGAACCAGAATTTGTAGTGTTTCGGTCCTTCTTGTGGTGATAATCCATAACTCTATGTCCAGCTTTCCCACGTACCCAACAATTGTCTTTTATTCTCTTAAAAGCTTTTCCCTTTGGTACATGTGGATTTGGTCTTTTCTTTTCGGCTGTTTTGCTATTTTTTCTTCTGGTTTTTCATTTTTGAGAATCCATTTTCTATTATGTTGGCCTTACTTTCCATAAGACTTGTATTAGTCTTATCTCTTTTTTTGTGATCTTCCTCTACACGCAACCTTAATATCAAGTATTCCAAAATCATCTCCCTATATTTATGTTTAAGATAAATCTTAAAATCCTTCAATGAGGGAGGTAATTTTTCAATTATAGTACCAACTTGAAAAATTTATTTATAGAACAACCTTCTGAGCGTAATTTATGTATGAGTATTTGTAGTTCTTTAACTTACTTGATCACTGTTTTTGTGTCAACCATCTCATATTTGAGAAATTTGGTAATTATGAATTTCTTCACTCTTACATCCTTGATTTTATATTTTTTCTCAAGTAATTCTCATACCCATTTTGCAGTAGAACACTTTGAATATATATCATATAGAATGTCATCCAACCTGTTTAGAATATAATTTCTGCATAAAAAATCTGACTGCTTTCAGGTTTCTATTATCATCATGTTTTCTTTTGTCATAGGGCTTTAATAAAATTTGGGAATATCTTTCATGACTATATTGGCCAAGTTCATGGTTGACAACTAGAAAATCATTTTCTATTACTAACGTTTGAAATCCAGTCCATTGAACTTCTTTGATTTCTCATCATTCTTTGAAAGGCTACTGACATTTGATTGTGTATCCCTTTTAATAATACTGTCTTAGATTATTGAAATTACAACAATCAAAGTCAGAATTTTAATAACGATAATAAAAAAAATTTAATAATATAGTAAACAAACAAAAAAAATCTTATAAGACGTACGATAGAGGCTTGTAGTATATTGTAATGTCTTAAAACAATAATTTTTTTTCTTCTTGAATTACTTGAAGGATAATGGAGGTTGTCTTGCAAGATTCAACTATTAATTCTTTTAAGTTGAAGCAATAACAACTTAAAAGTCAGGTAAAGTGCAAATGATTCTTTTGCAGATAGATTGTTTAAAAAAAATGTTATCATTTATAACTTTTGGTTTAAATCTGTAAAGTTGTAACGTTTCTGAAAAAATTCAATTCTTTAAAATAATTAAAAAAATTATATACTTAAAATATAGGCTGTCAAAGTGAGCTCAAGTGTCACACCTCGACCCGTGGGTCCCACACGTGACAACCGCCACAGACCTCCAGGGTGTACTCAATCACACAGAATACAACCTATAGGCCTGTAA
>JAVXUL010021464.1:0-11868 GCA_035590515.1 Trichilia minutiflora
TACTTTATGGTCCACTGTTTAGAAAATGATTTGTAATAAAAGATATTTTATGTATTTGGCTTGGCCATGAGGACTATATATTGTATTTTGTAAAAATACTGAGATTGATGTTAATGTGATTAAAAATCTTCCATTTTCATTTATTTTATTTTATTATATTATTGGTTAATGATTTTGAAAACAGGTACTAATACCTTGCGGGTTCTAGAGGTGCATTCTAAATAATAAGATGTATTTCTGGGATTCGCGACGATTATCACGTGACCGACTAGGGTCGGGGCGTGATAGATAGGTACGTTCTTGGTCTTTATTTCTCCTTCTTTTCCACTAGAGGCAATCGAGAGTATCGATTTCAAGTGTTGATAGCCATTTCTAATTGGCTAATAGTTTGGTAGGACATTTTAGTGAGCTAAAAAAGAATTTTTTATCTGATATTTTCACAGACGGTGCGAACTATTGGTATCTAAAATTTTCTGAAAAAAAAAAACTTCAAACACCACACAAATTTTTGTTTTTTTGATTGTTGATGAATTTGATGAGCGATCCTCCTCGGATAGGTAAAAACCACTACAATAATTACCCTTTGGATGCTTAAAAATATAAAGAGAAAACTAGGAATAATGTTGTTTTTCTAGTACAAAAATTTTAATACTTAAGTCAAGTTTGAGATTACGAGTAGAGATAAATTAAATAAAAAAAATAGAGTTTAAGAAACACTAATACAAGACAAGTGCATTCTTGTTCTTGGTTTCTCCTATTTTCTCATTGAAAAGACGTCCGTATTTATAGTGATTGATGGTATATCTTTGAAGCCTTTGCACATGTGGGACATCAAAGAATGAGAGACTGGCATACTGACGTTTGTTAGAGGGATTTGCTTGTTGGTGCTAGATAATGAGTTGTTATACAATCATTAGGTATAAACCAAGGTTGGTTTAATAATTATATTAATTATAATTTGCACAGTATAAAATTTTTAATATAATATGATAATAAACAGTGACTTCAAGGCTCCTACTTAAACCCTTTTTACTATATACCCTTATTTTTAGTGGAGTTGAAATAATTACCGAGACTATAAATCTTGGCAGGAAAGTTAGTACTGAATTTTTTCTCTGTTTTTATTAGTCTCAAGATTTTGCCTCTAATTTTAGTGAAAGTCGAGAGCGACCCGAGCCATAACTTTTGTATCAGACATGAAATTTTCCTCTACCAACCAGTACCACGTTGAGAGTGTCGAGATGCTGACATGGTAATGCTTAAACAGTATTCTCAGTTTTTCTCCCCGACAGTGTCGTTATCTTTCATGAGTTTGCTACCACTATGGCTAAATCTGCTTCTGATTTTCTTGGCCTTACAATTGCCTGACAGTAAAGAATCAACGATATAACGTAGATGTATGGGAATTATTCTATGTATATTTTGATCATCCATCCATTTGTGAATATAAATATTAATTGTTCTTGTTCTTCATCCTGGATAGTTTGATTTTGATATGATACCTTTTGACAATTTTTTTTCCTTAGTTTTGATTTGTGGTTTATACGGAGGAGAAAGAGGAGATTAAGAATGAGACTTCATCTCCATTGATATTATTTTGATTTTTCATTGAGTGGAGACAAGATAATTATTAACACATTTTGTATATTCTTTATCTATAATTTATGGTGTTTGGTTTTGTCGTTTAATAAAGGAAAATGACTTCCTTCTTTTTAATTTTTATTTATTAATTATGATGTAGAATATGTGATGCAAAGAAATCGTATTTAAAATAAATTAATCAAATGATTAATTTTTAATACTTGAAATCCATCAAGTAAGATATAAAAATTCTAAAATTTATGGATAATTTTAATTGATTCAAGTATATTAAAAAAATTAAGATTAAGTTTAATTATAAGATTGTCCTTAAAGTATAAAATAAAACAAGTTAAATTAAAAAAAAAAGGATAAAAGTTTTTATAATATTAACACACATCCTGAGCCTGATTTAGAGTTTAACTTGAAACTTGACTCGGAACATCACTTGTTTTGATTTTATATCCTAAACCTAACTTGGAGTATTGACTTCTTTCGACTTTCTCTTCATCTTTTACCTTTGTGCGGCTCCAAGTCTCTCCTCTTCGGCTTGCATTTGTCTTTACAAATTAAGAAAATCTGAATTATTGCATTCGCGTAAATATGTGTGAATATAACAAAGTTTAGATTTGCAGTACACCATAAATGTTAACCTTGACTTAAGATACAAATTTTAATTTATGAGAAAACCAAGTTGACTAATCAATTCTGACGGCCGTATAATGGACTGGATTAGTTTTGGATGTGAATTTATGGCGTAAGTAAAACAATCTAGATGGTATTTTTGCAGCATTCTGATTAAAAAAATAAAAAAAAATTCCTGAAACCACAGTTGGAGTTATAATACATATTTTTCCCAGGATTTTCCATTAAATAACTTTGTTTAAGTTATCTAAACTTTTTTTAATATTTTTTTTTTTTTGTATATTTGACAAATATCAATACTTACAATGCTTAAATCATCGTGTACTGTCAAATATTGATGCTTAAATTATCGCATTTAAATGTAGTTATTTAATATGTTTAAGGACTATTCGAATCATTCGGTATTATAGTACAAAATCTAGATAACAGTTATTGACTATTTTAAATTCTTATAACACAGATAGGATAAAATTTTTTGACTATCCTAAATTCTTATAAAAAATATATCTCTCGAATTTATGTATAAATTCGAGATCAATACAAAAATAATCATTTAAAATATTTTTATTCACTAAACCATATCTCTCGAGAATTCTTGATAATAATTTGAAAGTATGGGACATAAAATTTAATATAATATATTTCTTTCAAGAAAAATCTAAAGACATGTAAAATTTTACTAAAAACTTGAATAAATTAACTCAATTTAGTCGTTTGGTAAATCAAACAATTGAACTACTGTAAATTGATTGGTGATAATCTTATGAGATGAGTGTATGAAAATCTCTCTCTCTCTCTTAAATTTTATGTACTAATTTTAATTAAAAGAAATTTAAGTAGGATAAAACATTATTTTTATATTAAATAAAGATAATATTTAATAAAAATATAAATTTTCATTTAATAATTTCCTAAAACCCGATGGAGTAATTTAAATCAATCTTTTTTTTTTTAATATTTATGTTATAAAAAATATTTGAGCATTGTTTACTTTCTTACCTTAATTTATAAATTTAATTCTTTTAACAAATAATAAATTTCATCCGATTCATTATGGAAACAAACCCACCTACTACAAGATAGGTTCTATTTTATACCTATAAATCATTCACCGTGTTTCAAAACTGGTAAGGCCCTCTTAGCTGATACAAGTATCAGGACGAAAATACAAATTCATTAAAGGTTATATACCGAAGAACCAACCTACATATGAATGAAACAACAAGCTCATGTGACAGATTGCTGCATATTCCCAACAGCAAAACTCTAAAAACTCGTTTGACTAAATAAACTCAATTAGTCTCCTTAAACTGCAATTGTTGACACAGTAAAGAGAAGAAAAGTCTGAGATAAGACTACGGTAATCTTCTGTTCTGTACAAAGCATTAGTACTATCAATTGACAATTAATCCTCTCATTCCATATCTAAAAATACATTTCAGAAATAGTGCAAAATACAGAAAATATGCATGACCTTGTTTGGCCAAGGAAAAACAAAAAACCTACATAGCACCTATGGCTTCTTCTACTTAACCAATCTATGATAAAAGTTGAACAAGGCTTCTGTACAGTCATCTCATATATGTTCTAATGGGGCATACTTTATAATTGTAAAAATCCCCTTTAATTTATTATTCTAAATATACAGGAGCAGAAAGTAGCGAGGAGGATATATACAACCCAAGGTTGAGAAGGATACAGAATATCATGACTGATTCGTGTGGTGTTGATGTTTATCATTTTGGCGATTTTTTCTTCTTGCAGCTACACGTGCTGTGAAACCCACAGTGGTTGGCCGAATTGATCTCTGCCTCACCATATCACAGTATTCAGGATCATTTGATTGCCCCTCATGTCTAATCCACTGTATCATCCCATGATACATAGGAAAGAAGCTCATCTGAATTGCCGAGTATGAGAAGTATGGGATTAGGGTTGTGATAGCTATGAAAAGAGTGACAAACCAGTAAGAAGGAGTGGACGCAAGGGTTTCAACAAAGGCTTTGTAAGCATCAGTAGAAATGGAGGGAGGAATAGCCCCATATGCCAACATAAAAAGATACCAAAGAGCAATAGAACCCCAAATGAAAAGATGTTGTATTAAAGTAAAGTAACTAATAGCGAGTGCCATCTGCAAGTTCACAACCCAGACGATGCATGTATACATTGTAGCACCAAAAATATCCCTTCCAACTGTTCGCCCATCACTATCAAAGGCCTGATGCTCTAGTGCTTTTGAACAGCAGAAGAAAACAATTATGGCACTGTAAAACCCATTAAACATCCAGCCAATTATCCGACGCCAGCTAAAGAGGACATTTTGCACCCCTTCTTGGTATAACAAAGGAAACTGCCATGTGAAACAGGACAAACAATTAGTGATCATTATCTAAGAATAACATCAGAGAATGTCAAATAAAGACTATAAAAATGTTACTTCAGCAACTATGAGGACACTGGATCTGGATGAGGTTCACCATCATATATAAGTGGCAACTGCACAGCATATATAGTCTTTTCAGACCATTTGACATTATTGTAGTTATTAAACAAGCTATACCATCTAGTCATTCCACTCCCAGAATTTTTGAGGTGAAGATTTATCACTGCTCAGGAATGGTGATATTTTATCAAAATGTTTTTTGAATTTAAATTTTGAAAAATCAAACTCGTACATATTAAGTAGCAATCAGACATAGGGCGTTACATTCTCTCTCTTATTAACTATCTCCAGACCTAAAGGCTTAAACGTGAACACAATGTAGGTCGATAGTATTTAAGCTTTAACACTTCCACTCCCACACAGGGCTGGACTCCCTAAAAGGCTTGTCCTGTGACAGGTGACCTGCTCTATATTGTGTAAATCATAATTTAGTTAATCAAATAGATTTAATGTTTGTGGGATTTGAACACAAGACCATAACATTAAACCTATTATGGCACCATGTTACCACTTAACCTAAAAGCTTAAAGTTGAAAGAAAGGGCTCAAACAAAAGGATTTAACCTTGTACACTAAGAAATAAGGTAGTTAACTAGAAGTTAATAACTGATGGACCAAAAAACACCCTTCTAATACTACAAATGGCCTGTTGGCTCAATTGGATGCCTGAGGCAGGTTTTCATGAGAAATAGAAACTGGGGTGCAGGGCTTCAAGATTTGGAATTGAAACGGAACAGAATAAGGTCTGCCCAAGGGTAGTATTACGCATGCATGGTGCGCACACATATTATATTCTTTCATGAACCGTGAAATGAAAAGAGACAAGAATTTTATCTACATATTGAGCCGGGAGGCCTACCTTGATACAGAACCGTGCAGATACATCCTGGTCAAAAACGCCAAGCGCAACTACTGGTAGTGATGTAAAGAAAACATTATAAAGAGACAAAAACCAATCATTATATGCGGGTTGTGCTGAGAATGATGTATATGCCTCATATAAGAAGAGAGAGAAACCAAATGCGATGTTCTTGTAGAAAAAATAGCATATCTGAAAAAAAAGAAAGAAGACATAATTAATCAATTTATCAGCTTACAAAGGCTTGAGCGCAGGACAGACTTTGTCCAATTCTCTTAAAATTTTGAACTCTCTAGTACAATAATGATTAGAATTGATGCTGGAAAGTATAGTTGGAAACCACAAGCAATGTACAAATCAAGACGTATGAGTGGCATTACCATTGATGAGATCCTCCTATAACACCAATGTCCATGCACAAGTAGTAAGCGTTCAAGATATCGGAACTGAGCAATGGCAATATCACTTGACATGACCGCCTGAATTGAAAGTAATCAAAGAAAGAGTTCATAAGCACCGAAATATAACTGAAAAATGAAGTTTTACACCATTCAACTATAAACTTATTAAAATCTCGTGTACCTGCATTCCTTCAACACCACTGATTCCAACCCCAACATCTGCTTCTTGAAGCATTCCTACATCATTGGCACCATCACCAATTGCTAATGTAGTTTTCCCAGTTCCAGATTTAACTAGTCTTGTGACCTGAGTTATTTTAGTTTCGTTATTTGACAAGATTATCCTTAAATCAGAGTACACAACATTTCATAACCCAATAAGCAAATAAGAGCTATAAAGATAATAACAACGACAAGAATATGGACTCACCAGTGCCTTTTGTCTTGGTGATGAACGGCAACATATAACAGATGCACATCCAATCGCCAGGTCCAAAAATTTATTCTTCATATCATCTTCAAGAGCATAAGCAAGTGATTTCCCATCAATGATCAAAGCAAATGCCTCAGAGCTCCCACCTAACGCAGTGAGCTGATCCTTCCCTTCAGTTATCTGGTGAAGGACACTTTTCTTTGATGCCTAAATGGTGGATTCACACATTTGGTATCAGTATCAGATCATCAACTTTAAATCAGTTTAGAGAACACTATATTACAGGTTTATTTATTGAAGCATAGCATTTGCCTATCATATCACATCCTTAAAAATAGCACGAGGAAACTTGGCTATCGCTAATTCCAATTAAACGTTTATAGAAAAGCAAACTATATCAAAGAAATCTCCTTCAGTAATGTGCAGAGAAGAAGATACCAGCAATGGAGGACAAGCAGAGAGAATGTTGAATTAGTTGATAATGAAAGAAAACTAGTGACTGAGTCTGAAAACCTGGAACAAGCTAACTGAATCCAAGTAATCAATGCTATAAAAGTATCAGGATGGCCAAGATAGATATTTGTAGACGAGAGAGAGAAAAGCCGACAACTTATACCCAATGATATATTTTGGTTAATAGGGTAAGGTAAAACAGGAAGTGTATAACATATTAAGATTTTTCATATGGTCGGTACCAAGTGGAGTGAAAATCAACAATGAACAAGCCATGGTACATTTTTCTGGTACAAAACAAATCTGTCATGCCATTGTCATTCGGATCTCTAGATTATCTCCATAAGCTCTTTGATATTAGAGGTCCAATTATTTGCTATCTTGACCATCAAAGCCATCAATTTCATCATCAAGTAAATTTTCTCCACTTTGACAGAGGAAGGACTTAAAATCTAGATGCAAGTTTACCTCGGTGATTTCAGATTTAACTGCCGCTTTTTCCAAAGCAAGGATTTCTGGAGTTTCCAAATTAATTATAATCTGCTTCATTCCTTGTCTAAGCAAACTACAAGCAAAGCTGTAAATATACATTCTATTAGTTTGATACCTTCAAAAGTCATAAGAACTTACGCCTCAGCTTAAATCATAGTATAACAGTAACCAAAAATCATACCCAATATTGATGGCAGTCTCCATCTTGTCTCCAGTCAAAACCCAGATCTTAATTCCTGCTTGAGCAAGCTTGTCAATGCAGTCAGGAACCTAAGAAGCAGAAAAGAAAGAAAAATTATTGTCCAGTCCCATGCCCTATTTTTAAAAGATTCAAGTATTTGATACTCCCTAGTATATTTTCTAACTCACCCCATTTTGCAGTTTGTCCTCTACAGCTGTTGCACCAAGAAGTATAAGATCCTTCTCGACTAGCTCTGTTGCTTCTTCGATCAAAGTTTCCTGATCTTCAATAACTGAATTCTTGGCTTCACCGAATTTCTCATTGAACACTCTATATTCTTCTTCATCAAGTTCACGATATGCCAGTATCAGGGTTCTCAGTCCAGCATCAGCATATTCATTTACATGTTCCTTGGTCTCATCTTCAAACTCCCGACCATTTTTGGCAAGCCTTTCAAACATGACACTGCATGGGATAAAGAATATTGAGAGGTTTTAAAATGGAATTAAAAGTAACAGTTCCAAAGTTTTAGGGTAGATGATCACAGACCTGTCAGCACCTTTACAAAGTAGTAGTAGCTTTCCTTCTTCATCTTTTACTATCACAGACATCCGCTTTCTTGAGCTGTTAAATTCTAAAACATTCAAAAGTTTATATGACCTGCAAGAAAGAAAGCACCAATTGAATATCAGTGTTCACTAAATAGACACCAATTATTGAGCAAGAGAAATCCCACGCTTGCACAAAGACACAAAAATGCAGAAGAGTATTTGAACCCCATATTTTAGCCATATTCACTGAATGGGGGCACCAGTTCTTGAATAAGGAAAGAACACTGTGCTTCCACACATTTTTTGACTGTAGGAAGACAGGAAGAGTATTCTAACCCCGTATTCTCACCTCTATGTGCACCATGCAATGCTAATCAAGATCATCAGATACACCAAAAGGCATGGTAGGATTGTTACAAATAATATCAATCAAAGAGTAACATCTAGTCCCGGGACTTCTTAGGACATCAAGACTCTGGGGTGAGCAGGATACCTAAAGAACCAAATTGTGCAAGCAGGAACAATAAATCAGTAAAATGGTTGTCTGTCAGAACTCGGAAGCAAGGCACAGCAGGAGAGTAGTGATCACTCTGCTGTTGGTTTGTGTTGCACATACCAGACTAATGTTATTGTTGTACTGATATGAAATTGACATAAAGCCACATAGGGGTTTGGTAAACTATGTATCAAGGTGATCCAAATGCATATGAAAAGCAATTATAGAGTATAGAACGTATGAATTCTTCAGATTTTAAGCTCCTTCTCTATTTATTTAAAATATGATGAGAGACATTGACCTTTCGACTTTCTTGCCAGTTGCTGGATCTAATTCATGCAATGAGATGCTTGTTTGTGTCCTTTTGTAGAATTCAAAGCCAAGTTCCCTAGCTGCAATCACAAATGCTGCTTCATCTGGTGATTCTGCTTCATACAGAACCTTGCCGGTGCTTTCATCCACCTCCGGTATAGCAGTATGACAGATTGCCAATAAACAAAAAAACTTCCGAATGACATCAGAATTGGGCTCATGGACCCAGTTTCCATTCATTATCCTTTCATCTTTGAAATTAAACCCTTTAACAGACGGTTTCAATTCAGTTGAATCCTCCGAGTGATTCAAACCATTATCATTTCCATTAACTAAAGGTGAACCTTTTCTTCTATTCATAGCTCTCTCAACCTCAGTAACACCACGACCATAAGCCGTTCCTGCCACTGAACACTTGATGAACTCCATGGAGTTGCAGGTCAATGTGCCAGTCTTATCGGAAAGTATCGTGTCAATTTGGCCTAGTTCCTCATTCAAATTAGAGGTACGGGCATGTGCAGGTTTGTCAGCCTCCTCATAATACATGTTAGCATCTTGATTGATGAAAATGCTCTGAAGAACTTTGACAATTTCTATTGACACATACAAGGAGATTGGGATGAAATAGCTATATAACATTAGGGCCGTCAGAAAATGATAAATTGCAGCGACTGGTGCTCTTTTAGGGTCAAAGAAAATTGTGGAACGGTTTGGCTCAAGATACCACCTTTTCATTTTCCCATTTTCCCAGTCCTTTTTAGTTGCAATCCCAAAGAAAATGGAACCAATAAATGCCATAACAAACAAAATGGAAAACATGAAGTAGATGATTCGATCCATCTTCTTTTCAATTTTGCTTCTCTTGGAAGGGGGATCAGTAGAATTTTGAATAACCTTCGTGTCATGACCAGTGAAGACAACAGCCCCATATATGAAATCTGTATTTCGAAGTTTCGAGTCTCTGAGGAGGAGTTGTTGAAGAGTAAGAGGGTACTGTTGCTCTTCAAACTCCATAGTTCCAACAAAAGAGTACAAATTTGCATTTGGGTCTTCACATTTAATGATAGCCTTTAAATCCTGGAAGTCAGAGTCCTCGTGTAAGAATGAAGTCACCTCCAATGCTTGTTTTAGTTTCAAATTTGTCTCTCCATCAAGATTCATGGTCTCAACATAGCATATTCCATCTTCATAACTAGATGAAAGCAACAAGAGGTCTGCCGGAAAGAATTCATCCTTCTCAACCTTCACTATATCTCCCACTTTCAGATTTTTCCACTCAGTATAACCAAAAGTTCCATCATGATTATGCACTTTAACCTTTCTATTATTAATCTCAATATCCTGAAAGTATCCCACAAGCAATATTATAAATCAAGACGAAACAATATACAAATTTGGAAAATTAGTTGATATGTGATTATATTTCAAGTACTCCAAACAGACAAGTGAACATACGCAGAAGCATGATCAAAATTGTAACGGTACGAAACAACCTAACCTAACCATTCCTTGTTGCTATAATTGAAAGCATATCAGTAATACAACAGAAATCATAATCAAAGAACATAATAGCAACCCCTAAAACGAGTTTATTAATTATTTTCATTTTAGTACATTTTATATAGCTAAAGTAACCGCAAAAGCCAAGAGTCTAACCAAGAAATTCATATCCCCATATTCTCTCTGAATTACTTTATAAAAAATTAAAACGCCCGCATATCCATCCAGAAAATTGAACCAATGAAACCCATGAATTTTCTCATATCTTCAAAAAAAAAAAAAATCGTATCTACCTTAAAATGAATACCTTCAAGAAAATATCTAATTAAGTGCAAAAAATATATAAATTATTCTAGATTTTAAAGAAGAATATGCTTCCTTAAAATACTTTCTACGTAATCGAAAGTCTTTACAGTCCCTCAATCCATAAATAATTTGTCCTCACAAAAGTTTCCCAGATTTTAACCAATTAATTTGAAAACCCCAGATTCAAAAGAATAAAAAACTGCCATATATAACAATGGTAGGGTAAAGCTCAAAAATTAATAGTAGACACAAAACCAGAATCAATAAACATACCCAAAAAAGGAAAGCTTATAACAATACCTGTTGGTTTCGGCGCCAATCTTCAATACCCTCTTTCACCATTGTTGCACCAATTACAATAATTAAAGGAAGAACAGCACTTGCAGCAGAATAAGGAGCAAGGGATGTGAAAGACAATATACCAGTAACCAAGAAGAAAAAGTTGGCAACTCTTCTAAACTGCTCAAACAATGATTTTGGCAAGAAAGTAGCAAGAGTATACTTTGTAGTCCTAACATAATTACCACAATAATTTCTAATTCCTGCCTCCAAACATTCTGGTTCATTACAGAAGACTACTCTTGAAAATCCTGGTCCTCCTATCTGAGAATGATCTTCCTTGAAAGATGCCTTCCCACATGTGTACGAATAGATCTTGCTAAAATGCAGTTTTCTCCTTTTATTACCAGCCATCACTATTTTTCACTCAAAAGTGCAAGCTTCAAGTCTCAAACCTAAGCCGGTATCAAGAAACGAAGGATAGCACAATAACGATGTAAAGTCACCGCTTTAAGAGGAAACACCCTTTATCATAAAATGAATGACAGGGTACTGCAGGAGAATCTGAGATGAAGTCTCAGGCCAAAAATATAAAAAAATTTAAAAATTTAAAAAAAACAGTAATTATTAACAGAAAGGAAAGGAGAAACCGAGAAAGGCAAAAGTCTAACACAACAGAAAGAGCTAAACCAGATTCAGACAAGAGAAACACGATCACAGCTTATAACAGCTTCGAAACCTTAACAGACAACTTACATAAACTATAATCTGTGTCAGGAAAACAGAAGTAACCCAGAAACATATATACCTCTGTCTGTCATTCAAAACGACCAGAAACTAGCCTTTTTGAAGCCCCCCCTAGAATACCCAAATATAATTTTAAAAAAAAAAACTATAAGACGAATATTGGTTTCCAAATTATTTTCTCTGAGAAGGAATT
>JAVXUL010021485.1:0-11868 GCA_035590515.1 Trichilia minutiflora
CATACATCTCTTGCATTCACTTAATTCATTTTCATATTCATTTAAAGTTTAAATTTTTAATTTGTTCAATTCACCCCTCTCTTGGATTGCGCCAACTGGAACTTCAACCACGAGATGCTAAAGAGGAGCTACCTACTCCTGATCTTCTACCAGTAGAAGCTATTGCCTGTTCAACTGGTAGCTGTTGGTGGTACGAGTAATATCGACTAATCTGACCACCTGTCTTCATTCTGCCTAACTTGGGATAAAACCTCTTGATGTGTCCTGTCTGTCTACATTGGTAGTATATTAATAGTAGGGGACATGTTCCCACATGTTATTACCTGTAATGAATACACCTGTCTATCCTTTGATCCTACCTCGAGCCCTAAGTATGTCCCTAAGCTGATAATCTAAATCTTAAGGGTCCTTGACCTTGAGGAGAATGTGAAGAGATGCTTGCAGGACTAGTAGTAGAGCTCCACTGGATGAACCATTGCCACTGCTCTTCTTGGACAGTGAGCCAACCTGTATACTCAAATCTTTTCTCTTCTGGAACTAACTCCTTGACCTTCTCTCTCCTATTAACTTCTCAGCTCAAAGGGACATCTGAATCATTTCTTTATACCCCTGATTTCTTGACAATGACATCTTCTTTCGAATCTCAAAATTCAAACCTTCCTCGAACTTGGCACACAAACTCTCTTCATTGGCAAATTCCGGCACAAACTCAACTAACTCTCTTAGTTGAGTCTCATAATCTATCTTAGTCGAAGGAACTCCTGCTTCTTCTAATTATAACGGAAAGGATTATAGTACTCGTCTCGAAATTCTTGCACGAAGTCGTTTTAAGTTAATTGTGCTAGAGCTCTAACTTGCGTATTTGCCCACCAAGTTGCTATACTACCCTCTAAGAGTCGAACAGCCACCTTTCAACTCTATGTCATTCAGGTCACTTTCTAACTTCCTAAACCATCGGTTGGCTTTTGCCACATCTGTAGTACTCCAAAAGGCACACTTTTTAACTATCGGATCTCTTTAATTAACTTAGGCAATTTTGGAGTCGATCTGGATGTTTCAACTGTTTGAGCATTTCAATACACCATAAAGGCAATCCATGCCTTAGGAGTCATATTCAGAGGCATTCTCATGCTGGTTATTGGTATTAAGGCAGAGGAGGTTTATGCTATTCTTCGGGTTTAGGTTTAGGCATATACGACGTAGCCTTTTCTTCTATATCGGGCATGATTTCTCTTTGTGGTCTACTTTGACCTCGCCTAGGTCTCGAAGATATTTTTACTATAAGAAGAACACGAAGTTCAAATATACGCATTTAATATGGTGGTGATGCTTCCTATGACTCGACTCACCTAGTCCATTAGAAAACTTTCAAAAACCATAAAATTATACAAAAGATTTCAAAATGTAGTTTGAAAATCAAGTTTGAATGTTTCCAAAATCATTTTAAAACCAAAAACTTTGATACCAATAAAATTGTCATACCCCAACCCATGAGTCCTATACGTTACAACTGCCACAGACTCCCCAAGGTGTATTCAATCATCAGAACATGCCCTATGAGCCTATAAGGGCTTTATAAAAACCTGTTTCAAATCATTTATGTAACACTTCCAAAATTGATCCAACCCCAACACCCAAACTTCGAATCATTTCAAGAAACCACAAGCACTTCTATAGAGAACATTTTAATCCTTTTCCACAAACCAATCATCACAGTATAAAAGTATTAAGTCTTAAGTGATTCAAAAATAATATCGAAATAGTTATACATTTGTTTTCATTACATAAACGAAAATACAAATGCAAATCATAAAACAACTCCAATGGACTAAGACATTTCTAAGTAAGTCAATTTCTAGGAGTATACCTGAGATCCTTTCAACTTAGAAGAATTACCACCACCAAGCACTTCCTTACAATCTAAACCTGAAACTGGAGAGTGAGGGGGGTGAGTATATGGGAGTATACTCTGTGAGTGAACTAAGGTAAACATAAATAAACAAATAAAATTTTATCCATAAATAGAAAAGCACATTCAAAATATATTACAAACAGTTCAAAATAATAAATATTTCTTTTCGTTTGACACCTCAAATCCTATGTTGAAAATCTTTGGGTTGGCTGCCTTTCTCAGAGATTACCCTAGCCCTGGGCATTCTGAGACTGTCAGTGGATTTTATATGCAATAGAATCATGCTATTTTATAAAATATCGTTTTATATGCAATAAATAAAGTATGCATGGTTTTTCAGAAAACACGCCCACCACTGACGTTTGCCTCGAACAGCCACGGGATGACGTCTGTGACTAACTCGACGAGACTCACAGGTGGTCAAATCACATCTCCCTCACAATATCACAATCATCATATAACAATCCCACCTGTGCAGCCTCCACTCACCTAGGCGACCTCTCTCCTAGGCTGTCCCTAGGCTACCACATATATAACACTCACTTGAGGGTCTACATCCTAGTGAACTCTTTTCCAGGCTACCACCCTGTAACTATAGTAAATAATCTAGCTTGCATAGCTGTTATCACCAATATGTATATCACAATCCACATACATCAATATCAAAGTATATACATATCATAAAATTGGCCCACGACCATCATTCTTGTAAGCACATATGTTAAACAAATCAAATCCATCATGTAAATCGTATCATAATTCAAAACCATATGAAAATATAATAATAGAAGCATATTCACATAAATTACAGTATTAGGCATAATCACTTGTAAAACACTTGCATATCTTTAAAATCATAAAAATAAGTTTGAAATGAAATAACAAAAACAGAAAACAATTCACTCACTGCTTAGGGAGGGTATACACTCCCTAGTTTCCCTCGTTCTTTGGCACGTCTCGCGAATACCTAGCTCGCGCACTGTCGTCTAGGTTCAATTATCCTAACATATTAATATACATTCTGAAATACGTAGGAGACTCAAATGCGTGCAATGCATGCTAGTCTGGGTTTTTTAAAGTTAGACAATACGCGAAAATCGAATAAAACACTCGTTATCTGTTTAGTCACCCATACAACACTACCATGAGCCCATATTATTACTTTACTAGTGTAATTCGGCTCGATTTTATAATTTAAATCTGTGAACCTCACATGCTCATCAAAATAGTAACCTGGTTACTGTTTATATTCACCCATTTTCTTCAAGTTTACGTTTCTAGCATCCTATAACTTTTCTGACTTCATTATAACTCGAATAACGTGTAAAAACTAAAATACATGCGATACATCTATCGAAATCTATACAGATGTATAGTAAAACCTACATTGTAAAAATTTACTAAAACGGGAAACAAAATACACATACAAGCTAGGAATGATGTTATAAACCTTGTCGTAGTGTCAGTTTACTCCGATTTAGCCTTAAACTCAGAAAGCCCCAAAATAGAGTCCGAAATTCTAGCTCCTCAAACTTGATTTCTGTGCTCCAATTGTCAAACCAAAGCCCAAAATGTGTTTAATGCATATAATGAAGTGAGAAATTAAGAAGAAATCAAAGAAACCACAAAAGTGGGGAGATGGGTTTGCATGACAGAGGAGAGAACAGAGACAAAGAGAAAAAGAAGAAAAAAATGAGAGGGAACGGACTCAACTCCCCTTTTTAAAAATAGGGGTGAAATTATATTTTTGCCCTTAAGTAATATAAAGGAGAATCTTCTAGAAACGGAGAAAGTCATCATTTCGCACCTATTTGATCGAACGAATCAGGGGATTCATTCGAACAAATATGAATTCGATTGAACGAACTGAGTTTCGATCGAACAAATATGATACTTTCGAAGTCAGAGAGCTCCCTAATTTTTCGTTCGAATGATCGAATATTCGTTTGAACGAAATGATCAATTTGGCCGAACGAATCACCACTCGGTCAAACGAATTTGGGATTAAAATTTTTCAAGGAGTTCTTCCAAATTTCATCCGAATAATCCACCTTTCGTTCGAACAAAATATTCTATTCGTTCGAATGAATTGTCCATTTGTTCGAGCGAATCTGGGACCAGGAATTCGTTCAAATGATTCGACCCATTCGTTCGAACGAATTGTATATTTTCTCCTAAATCCTTTTCTCAACTGGAAAATATTATTGGGGTCCCACTCAAAATAAACTAACATTTAATTTCATTGAGATCCCTACTTTCACAACCCCAAAACTTCATCTCAAGCAATTTAACTTATAAAACAATTATAAAATCACACTCACATGCACACGAGATACACAATAGATCCAACTACATGAACAATAATAGTATAAGATTACAGATATGCCCTTAAAACCTAAACACAAGGCTCACAAATATTTCATGTAAAGGCTTCAAAAATATCTATACTATATGTGAAAAAATCGACACATACTAAGCAATGTCAAGATGCTGAGATTTTTAAAGACTTCAAAGAAAATTACAAAGTGCACCAAATCAACAATTGACAAAATGTATCAACACATTAAAACTAGAAGACTGTATCATCGATACATAGATTTTCAGAGACTTTAAAAAAAATTACAAAGTGTACCAGATTGACATATTGACAAAATATATCGTCACATTAAAGTTAAAAGAATTTAACATCGATACTCAAAGGTTTCCAGAGACTTCGAAGAAAATTACAAAGTGAGCTAGATCGATATTTTCACTAAAGGTATCGGGACATTCAATGTCCAAAATCGACATAAGGATTCTAGAAAGTTAAAAAAATTACGATACAAACTAGATCGATACCTTGAAGTAAAGTATTGACACAGTTTTTCAAGAAAAATTTTAGATGTCTAACTGAGGTCGAAGCTAATCAAAGGATGGACAAATGTATCGACACATTGACTAAAAGTATCGATGTACATTGAGGTTGTCTCATTATAATGGTAACTTTTATAGAATTTATTGCAAGTATTAAATGCACAGAAGAGAGACATTGAATATGATCTTCTTAAGTTTTAAAAGAGATGATTCATAGTAAACAAGCTAATAAAAAATATAAAAGACAAGAGAATTGAATAAAAATCAATAGTCAATAAAAACTGGAAACGTAAACTAAATCAAGAGCTTAAAATTTTCATATTTATAGTGAGAGAAAATTTATATTCTGAGCTTATTGCTTATCCGTTCCTCTTACAAAATTACTTTTATTATTTAATCTTATTTGGGTTATACTTCTCCTAATCTAAGAAAGAGATTGTAAATATTATCCTTCATCATTAAGAAAGAGTTATAAATTGGGTTTTACTTAACCCGAAGAAATAGGGAAGAGTAAACATAAGCCGCTTTACCTAACCACTATAAATCACTGTTTATAACTCTCTATCTCTCTACTCTCTTTACTTAGCATATTTTGTATTCATCTATTCGTAGATTCATTATCCTCATCATATAGCATTCATTATTAATACTAAGCTTAATTTGTTTTAAAATTTCTTAAAAACCCAATTCACTCCGTTCTTGAGTACTGTTATTTAGGCCAACAAATATTTTTAACAATCTTTTAATACTATTCATAATTCGCAATCTAATGATAAAATTTCACAATCAGATTCCATGATTGGATGCCTCATAACATGTTATATTTCTGCCTCTATAGTAGAAGAAGCTATGAGTGTCTACTTAGCACTCTTTTAGAAAACAACTCCTACAGTTATCAAGTAAATATGGCCTGAAGTAGATTTTTTACTATCTTAGCATCTGGCATGATCAGAATTTAAATATCCAATGATCTCTTATCCATTTTCCTATATGTAAGCATGTAATCTTTTGTTTTTTTTTTAAATATTGCATAACCCATTTAACTGCTATCTAATGATTCATTCCAGGATTATTAAAGTATTTGATCAGCATCCCAATTATATAAATAATATTTATATGCATACATATATGAGCACATATTAAACTTTCTATTGCTGATGCATAAGAAAACTTTTGCATCTCCTTTTTCTTAACTTTATTCTTAGGGCATTGATTGAGATTGAACTTGTCTCTCTTAGTAACAGGATGTTATTAAATTTATAATTCTACATACCAAATCTTTTAAGAATATTTTTGATATACCTTATTTGTGATAATCTAAATATGCATTAAGAGTAATTTTGGTGTATCTATATTTTTAATACAAAAGTGGCATCACCAAAATTTTTCATTTCCAAATTCTTTGCTAGAAAACTCTTGGTTTTATGCAAAAAAGCTATATTATTACTGGCTAGCAATATATCATTGATATATAAAACTAAAAAGATATACTTACACTCATTGAACTTTTGGTATATATAATCATAAACCATGTTCATCTCAAAATCAAATGAGATAACTTGATAAAGCTTTTGATAATATTGACGAGATGCTTGCTTGAGTTCATAAATGGATTTCTTAATTTGTAAACTATTTTTTTGAGTCTCCAATCACAAAATTCTCTAATTACATCATATAATTTGTTTCATCAATGTCGTCATTGAGAAATGAATTCTTTACATCTATTTAGTGTAATTCAAGATCAAAATGTGTCATGAGTGCTATTATTATTTTAAAAGAGTCTTTTGATGAAACTAGAGAGAAAATCTCTTTACAATCAATGCCTTCTTTCTGAATAAAATCATTTGTAACAAAATGAACTTATATCTTTCCACATCACTCTTTGTATTCCTTTTAGTTTTAAATATTCATTTACTATCAATGGGCTTCGCACCTTCAGGTAATGGGGCAAGATTCTAAACATCATTGTCTTTCATAAACTTTATTTCTTTATTTATAGTATCAATCTATTTTTAAGATTTAGAACTTTTTATGGCTTGATGATAAAAGTGTGTTTTACATGGGAAATAAATTCAATAATTTGTATTCAAGCATTGAAAACAATATAGGACCAAGTAAAAAATATGTGCATGCTTAATGGTTTTTCAATAATGTTTAGCACAAAAACTTAGGTTTAGAACATCTATACCCTTATAAAGATATCCGGAATAGCCTAGTAGTCTCCAACCGGCCTCCAAGTGTATCCACACACCGATGAGATGATAATGATTCCAATTTTATTGTTGGAAGACATATATGCTTCTATAAGCTTCTTTATATATATTTCTACACATAGAAAATATATCTTTACATATATATAAGGTAGAAAACTCTGGAAACTCTTTTTCCATCTTTTCTACTCTCTTTTTCTTTTCTTTCTCTAAGTTTTTATTCAAAATAAAAACCATAGAAATTAAACCACCATGGACGTTTTTTAGAACCAAGAAAGAAGAAGAAACCATCTCTCTCTTTTTTTTTTATACATATATCACTATATTGATAAAACAAAACCATTCAATGTGTTTTCTTTTCTTTCCACTTGGTCCAATGAACAAAGCAAAACTAATACAAATGACTCAATGTCAACATGTCATACGGGTGGCATCCACTAACCATAGAAAATAGAATTTTGTTTTATTTCTTATTTCTTTTAACCAATAAAAAAGAAACAAGTGTCATGGTTACAATGGTGGATTTTAACAAACATTTTAAAACTAATTTAATTATATTTGTTATTATTCACATAATAACAAAAAGAAAAAGAAAGAATTAATAATAATAATTATATATATATATAAAATTTTTTAATTAATAATTAAGAATTAATCCTAGCCATTCATTTAAAAATGGATGATCAAGATTAAATTCAATTTTGACACTTAACAACTCATTAGAATGTCATTTGTCAACCAATGATTTATTTGATTAAATAATAATTATTTAATCAATAATAAATAAATAAATTTATTTATTAATATGTATTGGTGCAAGAATTATCCGTGGATCCTCCTTGTGACCAACGTGAAATGACCCAGTTGGTGAGGTGTAAGGGCGATATCGCTGCTGTCGGACGATAATTTTTCTATCGAAAAATGATTGCAAAGAAAGTAACACTGTCGGAGTGACGCTAAAAGGGGTTCCCAATGAAGAAACTCCGATACCTAAGTCAGAAAAACAGTGAAGGAATAAAAGGTGTTTTCGATGATGGCAGCAAGAAGAAATCAAAAATGACCAAAAATGAGAGAAAATGTGTTAAAAATTACCTAACGGAGATAGAAAAATCGGTGGTCATGAGGCCTTCGAATCTCTCTCAATTTCTAAGTGTAACCAAAAGCATTCAAAAGTCCAACCTTTTGTCGTTTGAAGAAGGTTTCTCTTTATAGTGCCCTGGAACAATGACTTGGTCTCGGAGAATGGGAAGGATGTGATTTCTGATATGGGGTAGTATGCAGTCAAATTTTATTAATGACGCTGTCACATCTACAGATTTTGAAGGCCTATTACCATCCCATCACCTAAAAATGATCAGAGGATGGGAGAGGCGCTTTTAATGGGCCAGTTATCATTAGTTATTGCCATTTTTGAATGGGAGGGGCACCTGTCCACTGATACCCTGGTCAGAGATTATCTGCAAGCCAGCTAAGGAGAAAATTTTGGCCTGGGATAATTTTTCCGAGGAGCTGTCTTGATCCTTGAATCGGTGGATGACTCTAAGCTACAATTTTCAGATGCCTGAGACACCCTGTTGATGACTATGGAAAATCCTGAGAAGGTACTTTTGTCTTCTTGGCACCTGAGGTGGTGGAATTCCTGAACGTAGGTCATTCTCCTAGGATGTTGGTTACCTATGACGAACTTAATCTAGGACGGCGGAATACCTGAGCCTGGGGTACTTGAGGAGGGAACTGCTTGGGATTGCACCTGACCTCCTGCCATGTGTCTTGCTGACAAGGTGTCCACATGCTACCCCAGTATTTTTCCCCAAACACTATGTATATATATATTATATCATATTTTTCTTTCATTTGTCTATCTTTCATTTATCTATAAATCATATCTATAGTATTTAATAAATTACCAAAACATCTCTCAATACATGGGTGCTAGCACATCATTGTCGTGTGAATTTATTCTTTAAATTAAAGAATAAAATTATTTACTAATCAAAATATCAAAATAATATAATTTTTATAAATATGAAATATTATTAACTAACTTAATGATATTTATTTTAACCATCATCATCTACTGGTTATTGTGTGTGATCCCTTACATTCATCGTGAATTAGACATGAGTTGATATGAACCCTTTCGCATCACTTTGGTATAACTCATTGTAACCAAAGTTCTAAATGATTATGAGTTACCTTTAGCAAGATGCCATGACCCCTAGAACACAAAGAATGTAAAATTTTGAATAAACTCATATAGTCATACTTACATATAGTAAAGTTGCTCTACTGTCGACTCCCGATCGAGTACAGGCTATAAAATCATCAAACCTCTAACTTGATCATAGGATCAAAAAATCAATCATAAACAAGATTCGTTTATCTGAAAACTCATTTTTAGAAACCACATACTCTAGCCAGATATTTTAATCCCCATATATGACATTCTTGCTTAAAATCTCAAGCTAAAATATCTGAGCCAGCAGATTCCATCTTGATCATCACCTGTTCTCATATAATAAGAACACATTGTCATCAAGCTTCTTTCACCAGGCGTAACTAGCTCAGTGTGATATAAACAAGTGAACAATGTGTCTCACTGTAGATAGTAGCCATGATATCTCGAGTTGAAGAACTAGTGGTACACTAGTACGACTGTGTGATGAATCATTGATTATGAATAATCGCTCATGTGATTCATCACATTCAGTAATACGTTCTCAAATATACTACTCATATTTATGCTCTTGTGAGATGAGACTCATCATCGAACTATTAGCATCAAATACTAATCATTGATAATAATAAAATATGCCAATCATACAATGTCATTGTCCCCAATGATATTACCTCAATTAAAAACTTATTCGAATGTATTTAAATCATGGACTCTATTCTTATATCTACAATACTTTATAGAGTCTTTATTAGTATATACCCTAGAAACCATTCGTGTTATCAATTTTAAGGTTAGTGATCTTGTATAAACTTTAGACTATCAACAAAAGAATTGTTCTTTATTCACATGCATTAGTTGTGTCCTTTATATTAGTATGCTTATATATAAAAAATGTATATGAATAGTCCAAATATTTTTGTTTAATTGTTAAATGAATTTATCAAACTATTTCTTATGTACGTGATATAGATTGGGCGAATATATCACATAGTAAGCATACTAGTTGACACCTAATGATATCATATAATGATATATATAGGTTGACAATATGGGTATTATCATAAGCACATTAGTATGAATTTATAGTTTATGAATTATTTATCAAGCAGGGCTACATATTGACAAACCATATGGTATGTATGTAGTCAATAACTTGTCAATAGATTATAATAGTATGCGAAGTAAACCTTTGACTTGAGACGTTTAGAATCAAACTCTATATGAATGGGTATATTTCATATGGTGTATATGTGCAGGGTTAATCATACCTTGTACAATAAACCGATTTGGGTATGTTTTGTTCATATAAGTGTTCAGTTGACAGTCATGATAGGATCCGTTGACTCGATACTATTGACTAAGAGTTTTTATTGACTCTGTCTAATTTGAATTCCTAAATGAATGTTGATATGATGTCTATATTTTAAGTCTATGACTATAACAATAATGGTATATGATTGATAATTCGTATAGACATCGAGATTAGGGTTTTGACATTCTATGAATCCTGTCTACTCGATCAAGATATAACAATGAAGGGATATTACCCACATATTACGTGCAAGATATTTCGTCATCGTGACTTAAGAACTATAGCGCGTAGCTAGACACTAACCATAGTCATTAGGTATCAAAATATTCGAGATCAAATTGTTCGAAGTCAAAGTGTTTGACATTAGTTCACGACTGAGTCATGGTGAACCTTCACGGTCCACCCAATTTTCTAACTATTTCTATAAAGGAGGAGAAGATAAAATTTTATTAAGAGAGGGCTAGCGACCTCATGATAACTTGAAATACCTAAATAAATATATATAATCGTTATATGTATTTATTATTCCTTAAATTTTTAAAGAAGTGATATATTAATATCATATAATAAGTTAATATAAATTACATAACTCAAAATGATAATATTGATTATCAAACATGTTAGAATATGATTTTAAGGTGAAATGGTGAAAACTAGATTAAATTGTTAATTTAGTGTAAAATGACCATTTCTTCCTATGTGATATAAATGTGTAATTTATTGTAAATTACATATTCAAATTAAATAATTATGATTATCAAACATATTAAAATATGATTTTAATATAAAATGATAAATTTTAAATTAAAATATTTAATTTAAAAAGAAATTATCATTTTACACTTATGTATACATGGTGACCAAGGGAATTATGATAAATGTATCATAATTTTGGATTTATAAAAATTTAAAATATATATTAATATGTCTACATATGAAATTCTTTAATGGTTAGAGAATTTGACAAATGTTAGAATTTATATGGATATTATTTTGACACTTGGCATATTTATATATATTTAATATATTAATTATTCTTGATCAAAGATTTGTACACATTTGACTTGAGCTTATCTATGTAATCTAAGCTTGGTTGTATCACATAAGAGCACTATTATTTTATAATATTTATAAGATAACTATGAAAATATAAAATTATGAAAAATGAATAAAAATTCACACCTTTTTGGGTCCTTCTTCGTCCTTGAATGTGGGTAGTCATGGACGCTTTTAAGTGAAGAGAGATCATGTTTTTGAGCTTCAACTTCATCAAATCAAAAGGCTTGCAAGGTATTGATTAGTTAAATTTTTTTAACAATTCTTGGCTTATATTTTGCTTGTATTTAAGTTATTTTATGGTGTATTGATGAGTTTTTACTTGTTTTTGTGTTGTAGGGCCGAA
>JAVXUL010021496.1:0-11867 GCA_035590515.1 Trichilia minutiflora
GAAAATACAGATGTTGATATATGTTTGATTAAAAATCTTCTATTTTGTGTTATTTTATTTGAAAATGAGTTTGAAAATAGGTACTAATGCTTTGCGATTCTAAGAGTATATTCTAAGTTATAGGATGTATTTCTATAATTCGCGGCAATTGTCACGTGGCTGACTAGGGTTAGAGCGTGACATATATTGATTTTGTTACCATAAACCTCTTTTGTGTAACTTTTATACACTTTGACCAGAGATTTGGTTTCAAATGTTTAGTAATGTCCGATTGAAAACTCGAATTCATACTTAGTTAACAAAATTTTAAAATCGTATACATCAAATTAACGAATCGCATCTTAATAGTCATTTGTATCTTAATATAAATAATGCATAATCAAATCGATTTCTATATACGAGATATGATTAATCTCGTATATATACACTATATAAACTATGTGCATCTACACCAAATGACGACAAAGCTTGTATGACAAGCTTTAGAACTTAAATGTCTTTGACTTAAATATTGAAAATATTTTAGTAATTGAAACAAAAAATATAAATAGGGTTTATTTTTCATTTTCTAATCCATGTTTTTAATTTTTTTGAAAAATTAAAAACAAAACAAAAGATCTTTTTCATATCTCTCTCTTGGCTAAAGAAAAGCCAAAGGTTAAGGATTTGATTTCTAGGAGACTTTACACTTGTGAGATTGTCTTCATCATCATCAAGCTAAAGATTAACTTTAACCCAAGTTAATTTGATTAATTTTATTATTTGAAACCTTTAATGCATGCTTTATGTTTAATAACCAGCTCTAATAGCATACTAATTACTTTAATCAGCCTTCAATAGAATCTTAATCAAGCTTAAAGTTAATGAAAAGTTCACTAATTTCATTGTTTTTGTGCTTTTAAAGCATGAAAAACTTATAAGCATGTTTCCAAGCTTAAGAAACTAGATTAATCACTTTATAAGCATAATTATATGTTAAACATACTTTCACAGGAAACATCACGAAAATGCCCCAAACCCCAGTTTGTAGTTTATGACCCCAAAAAAGGGGACAAACGAGACTTTTACTGGCCTAGATAATTCTAGAACAGATAATGGGCAACACCCTAGTTACCTTACACCTCGATACTGACAAGGCAGATGCAACTTCTACTGAGCTAAACACCTCACAACTATACAAATTTAAAATTTAAGGGCCTTAACAGTAGAAGAAAGCTTGCCCCGAAAATCACTCTCAAGTTAAAAACTTAAGGGATTTATGTCAGGAATCAGAAGTGAGTAACCACTATTTAAGTAAAATTTTGCCTACTTCACATTAGCACATCGATGCTTGCATCATAAAACTAACACAACACTAAAATGATAACAAGTCTTGTCTATTCGTTCAAGTTACATAGAAAACAAATTTTATAGCCTACACAAATATTGAAATACTGATGCCATCGACAAGAATCTTTCGAGTTCAAGCTACATGAAAAACAAATTCTATAACTAATTCGAAAGTCATAATACCAACACCCAATAAGGATGTCTACCCTATTATAGTACTGGTCATCCTTGATTTTAACTGGGATAAAGCCAAACCTGTCAGTTTGGCAAAGGCGAAAACAGATTCTATGCCAATGTCTAAATCGAAATAATGACCCTAACCATTGTTATATCTAATCAAAAATAAGAAATAGCAAAGGGGATAATGCAGAGACCGCAAGATTACTAATAGCAATCATATCGTCCGACCTGTATTAAGATTTTGTATTACACAAGTTACAGCTTAGGTAATCATTATGCTAATCTTGACTAATAAATAATGATTACATGAGTGACTTATTATTCGATGGTTACATGTAAATCCCTCTAACATTGTCAATTATTCTCATTCTTTGATGTTTTACACATGTGGGGAATTGGAAGGCATGTTACTGATTGTTATAAATATAGACTTTACTCCGATAATAGAAGGGTTAAAGATTACAAACATTTTAAGTCTCTCTCTAAAACAAACATTCTCTTTCCCTACATATTCACATCAATATTCTCTACAACCCTTTGTATTTTCAATTAAATCTTATACAATTGTCAAATTTTAAACCTGACTTAAATATTGAAGTTTCTACATCAAAAAATTAACATTACTCCTTGCTTGCTTTATATGATTTTAGGGTAATAAAAGACAGATGTCTTGGTGTTTTTAATGACGTAACCAACCCTCAACAATTATCCTTTTAGTCAGAAGAAGACGAAAATCTATATAGCAGCTGAGTTTCATATCCCAAAGATTTCAAGCATCGATAATCACTATTCTTGATTTAAATTCTTAATTGTATTAAATTCAATCCGTCACTCCCCCAAATTGAACCGCTTTCATAGATTTCAAGTTTGAACTTCAAATTTTTTGTTAGGTGTTTTGGTATGTGTTTATAAAATCTAATTAATTACATTCATTATTTTACAGATAGTGTTAATTTTAGTTGTGTTGCAAATAATCATAAGTTATACTGAAATTAAATATTTTTTCTCTCATATCTAGTATTTATTTAGCTGGATTTTTTTTCAACTTATATTTTTCTTATAAGAAGAAATTCAGTTATAAGAAGAAATTCAATTAAGTATCAATTTTCATAAACTCTACAAAAAATAAGTAGTTTTTTTTTTTTTTATGTGTATATATATGAATAAATAAGCTTTACAAAAAAATTATAAAAATGAGCTTTTACTTCTCTTTTTTTCTTTAGACGCCAGCTTTTTAGAATATTATAATTTTTTAGGTCATTCTTACTCTTTAAAAAAAATTATATTTTTATTATTGTTCTTAATAAAAAATACCATCGATTCATTTACTCCTTTGCTTTCTTTTCTTCTATCTTTTAAAACCCTAATAATAGAAAATAAAGGAAGAAAAGATTAGATTGCTATAGGAAATCTAAAAACATTAGAAGTAAAGTAAGGAAACGTTGATCGAAAGAAAATGTTGATTTTGTGTACAAAAGAAAATCTTGAAAGGAGAGAAAAACACTAAAAGATCAGGAATCTGCTTATGTATGCATAAATTTTTTCCTCTTTCAAGGACTTCTGTAAGTGATTTCTTCTATTTTTTGTTTTTTTTAATTTTTTTAACCATTTGATTTCTTTTGTAAGTGATTTTGTATTTTTATTGTTGGATTGATTTACACATAACATAGTTACAAGGAGAAGAAGAAGATTCTAATTTCAATTACATTAAATATTTTTTAAAACAAATCATTGTATTTATATTTTTTTAATCTAATTAAGTGTGAAATGTTTACTAGTGGAGCATATTTGATTACATTCTTCTTCCAATATAATCCCAAAGTTGTTGTTGAGAATGCTTTTTCATATATATTTTGAATTGTTAAAACATGTAAAGTAATCAATATTGTTTTAATTAATATCAAACATATGTTATATCCTTTATAATAATTCTAACAAAAAAATAGAGTTTATTTAAATTATTTTGTTAAATAACTTATTTATAAAAAATAGTAAAAAAAATTTTTTATAAAATATTTACCGAATAGTTTTATCTTAAAATTTTAAACTCTTATTTTATACGAGAGCTTTTTCTTAATTTTTAAATTGAAAAAAAGTTCTACCTTTTAAATTGAAAAAAAATTCAACCTTTTAAATTAAAAAAAATTCAACCAAACATGCTCTTAATATTTTTCTTAAATGCTTAATAATCAACCTTTTAAATTGAAAAAAATTCAACCAAACATGTTCTTAATATTTTTCGTAAATGCTTAATAATCATAAAGAGAGTAAGTCAAAACCAAAATTTACTTTTTTTTTAATTTATCATTTTTTAAAATAGAAATATTATATATTTAAACATAAATTTAGAATAATATTTTTAAATTTAGATTCAAAGTCCAAATTGCAAAATCCCACCCATTTAAATCGTTTCATATATCTGAATTTAAATTTTATGAGATGTATTTTTAAATTTAAGTTTAAGATCTAAATCACAAAATCGTATTAATTCAAATCATTTCAAATATTTTAAATTAAATTATGATATATTATTATAGTTAATCGAATTACCTTAAACCGGATGAATTTAAATTTAAACTCAAATGCAAAGTGGGCCTTTTTTTCTGTTTAAATTGAGAAAAGTTTCAATGCCTTCATTAACAAAGCAGAGTTAGGGCAATTAATGCTTATCTGGATCGTGAGGTTTCTGTGATGGTTCTTTTTTTTCTTGAGAAATGAGAATAGTTTCGGAGCTCTCGAGATAAGGTTAAATAGGCAACAAATATGATGATCAACTGGCTCCATCCGCAAGATTAAGGCACAAACGGCTGGGAGAGATGGAATTGTAGGGCTTGATGTGCAGGCGAAGCAATTAGTTTCATATAATATAAACTTCGGTTAATTTGACTTGATTTTCTCCAAAATGAAGAAGTTGGTAGCACTTGAGAAATTGACACGTAAGCTTCTAGAGATTAAACTTAAAAATAATAATAATAATAATAATAAATTATCAGTCGTTTGGCTTTTAAGCATGTTTTAATAAAAAATGAGTAATTTAACAAATTTTTTAAATTTATACCATAAAATAAGAAATATTTAGTATTAAAATCATGGCCACACAAATGCTTTTATTTCCCCCATAAAAAAGAACTAAAATATTAAAAATTAATTAAAATATAAATTAGTCCACTAAAAATTATTATTATGAATTATCTTTTATAATTTTATTTTTATAGCTAAATGAAAGTCAATTATATTAAATATGATTTAAATAAATTTGAATTCTTAAAATAAAAGTACTTAGAATAACTTAATATTTCAAAATTTTAAATATTTTAAAATTTTATCCACAAAAAATAATTAAAAATAATTTAATCAGGAAAAAAGCGATAAGGAACATGCAACTAGTGTAAAAAATTATTAAAAATTATAATATAAATATTTGTTAGTATAATATTATAATTTGATAGTGTTGTACCAATGAATGTTAATAAAAAACCACCACAAAAAAAAAAAAAAAAATTAGCATGATCTCCTCCCCATTTATTACAGACAAGAGTTAGTAACAACGGCAATAAAAGACAAAATCATCATTGTTGTTAGTTTTGTAGTCGTCTCGATAATTATTAAAAGATAAAAATAAAATTTTAAAAATAAAAAATAAGAAGATTTGGCAGGCATTGTCGTGGGCCGGGTTTCATACGACGGCCATCAAACTGTCACTCCCCAAACAATTTACAACTTACAGAAACACACCCAAATGTAAATCAAAACGACTCCTTGGTCCGTTGATGACTGTTACGGCGTCGTTTTCTGGTTGTAATAGATTGTAGACCTCTTATCATGGGTTCCTTATTCAGGCCCAGGCCTAATAACAAACCTCATAAGGTCAATTATTATCCAAGTGAAAATTCAAAATGGCCGAACTTCTCGTTATACTTTCTGGGATATATTTGGTATTTAGTTAATGGAACTTAAAAATGATGATTGTTCCAAGTTAAAAGCACTAAAAAGTTTATAATTATTGGATAAACAGAATACTACAGTAAATGAAAATTAATGATATTCAATAAAAAATAAAAATTTAATACAATATAAAAAAATAATATCTTCGTACAGACGTTTGATAATTAAATTATTTTTCCATAAATATGTTTATTAATTAAAATGTATTTGACGGTTTTTAACAGAAAGGGTTACATGATACGCTTGTGTGACATCTTAATTGTTTGATGCTTTAACAAAACTTTAATAATGATATTTATAAAAAATAATTAACAAACAATTATGAGATAAATATTAAATTATAATTTATCATTAAAATTTAATTTGTATATATATATATATATATAATTAAAATTAATCTCCTAAATTTTCATTTTGGTAGATATTTGGATTACTTACCTAAAGATCCCAGCACAAATAGTCAGAACAACTAGAAGGAAGTTGTGAGGGAAGCACTGCTCTTTATGGAAAATTGTGATAGCAGGAAGCTCAATCGAGTTACTTGAATTACAACAAAAATGTATATTATATAATTTAATTGAATTACGACATCTTGGTTCTACCAGCTTTTCCTTTTAATTGATAAGTTCAACTTGATATGGATGTCCAGCCGCAACCCCCAAGAATTAATTGGAAAAATAAAAAAGGAAACTACGTATCCTTAATTTATTGATGAAAGAAAATTCTATAATTTTATTGATTTATAGTAAACTTTAAAAAGCATTCAAACAATGTATGCTTGTATTCATTGAACAAGTAATTAAAAAGCATGGTCGTTTTTGTGATAAAAAAGGAACAAAACCCTGCCCCAAACCAAACCAATGCACTTGTGCATCTAGATCTAGACATTAAAATAGAAAAATTGATCCTCTTGTTTATGTTCCGTTGACGTAAGAGTTTGTGTATATATAAATAAATAAATACAACAATCCTCTTGTTTAGGGGTGGTTTAGTGACGAAGGATTGGATTTAAGACCTCATAGTTATAGGTTGGATTTTAACATTAAAATTCTTTCTATTGAAATATTAAGAAGATTAGGCTCCAATTTTATTTGATCATTTAGTATTGTCTATCAGTTAGGATAAATCGGACCCTTATTGATTAAGGATTTGAGTTTCGTTTCGATGACGCTACTCAAGAACAGTCGAGAGTCTGGATCCCTTAGTGTCGTCTTTCGGGATATTGACTGACGGTTTAGAGTTTTCGAATTTAAAAATAATAATAATAATAATAAATATATGGGTGATTTTGAATTCCATTACAGAGAAATAAGATAGAATTATAAAATAAAGCATATTTATCCTTTTTTTTTTTTAAGCAAATTAAACAATATATTAATATTTGTCGCAATAATTTTGAATTACACATCACATCATGTAATCAAACCTCAATTATAGGTATTTTGATTTTTGGTTGGAGGCCTAACATGAAATGCCTGTAATATGAGTGGTCCTCTTCTGAGTTTTTTTTCTTCTTCTTCTTCACCTTTTTTTTTTTCAATATTTAATTTTGCATAAAATAATTAAATAAATAAATGATTGGAAATGAAAGATGGGATCCAAATCCAATTAAATTGACTTGCTCTTTGAATTGGACCTTGAACTTGGAAAAAGATGTAGGGAGATATTAAATTAACATTATTCAAAAGTCAGGGGTCCCATGTTGGGTTCTTCTTTGTCTTCAGTTCAAAAGACCCAGAAAATATTCCACTCAATTAACTACGAAAAAAATAAATTATTAATTCTGTTAACTTTCTAATATTTTTATACGATCATTACATAATCGTGCCAATGAATTGGATGGACAATCTCTTAAATTTATACCTTCTGCATTCTGCTGATGAAATCCACGTGATTGGGGTGGTGGGTCACAGCATCCTTCAATTCAACGATTTGCTGTCTTGGAATGGAAACCTCAATTATTGTTGTCTCCTATAATTAACAAGTCGTTTGCGTCGCTAATCAATATTCTGCCACGTGGTATGTGATTGGCCCCCTCTTTATATTTTAATTTTAACTATGGCTCACCTAGTATAACTAATAAATGTAAAATGTAGAGGCCATGCAGTCAGTCGAGTGTTTATGGTTTTTTTTTTAATATAAAAGTAAATGTCTGCTCATATATATATATTTTTTTATTAAACCAAATCTCAAACTATATCTTAGTAATTTAATAGGAAAAGATATGGCCATACTCATGCATGTACATGTTAGTACTTATAAATTATAAATTAACTAATATTTTGTCTGTCTGGAGAATTCTCCCGAAAGCCTAGATCCAGGCCAGCTTCCTGTCTATAGTATACTCTCTGGCCTCTTATGCAGTGATGTTCCCGAGATCTCACAATAATATATAATCTGAGGTCTATTATAATAAGATAATGTCTGAGATTTTTAACAGTTATTCAAAAACCTCTTTTATCTAGAAAGATCTGATAGTATTGTCTTGCCAATTTTATAGGGATTCTATTTAGAGTTGTTGATCCCAAACTTGGCTAATAATAATTATTTTGATCTCAATGAGCAGTTACATATAATTATTAATGGGGTCATTATTATAACTGTTAGAATTCATTAATATCATAATTAGTTTTTGAATTTACGGGAAGAAATAACGGAGGAGGAGATATATATACGGTGGTTATCGTTTAATTTACTTTTTAGATTGATTATGATAAAAGAAAATTAATTTATTTAATTTATAGATTGATTTAGTTTTGCTTATTTAATTTGTGAATTAAATAAATTAATTTATTTAATTTATGGATAGATTTATTTAATTTATTTAATTAAAAAAATTAAATTAAATTTTTTTTATTTTTATATTTAAATAATGATTGATTATATTTGAATATTAATAATGATATTAGATTTATTATTTATTAATATTGAGTAATGTTGAATTAGTATATTTTGAGATTTGAGATAATGTGTTTAAATTTATAATTATTGATAAAATTTTTATTTGATTTATTAAAATTTTTATATGTTAAGTTATAATATAGTTAGTTTATATTTAGATTATAAATTTATTATTATTATTAATATATTGTATTTATTAATAATTAATATATTTATATATATTTTTTTTAAATTTAAAGTTTTTAAAGTTAGTCTATAGGCCGACTCATTTAAACTCGTTAATTCGCAAATCAGGTTAGGATCAGTAAAATATTAATCCGTATAATAAATGGGTTGACTCGACTCAATTCGTTTAAAGCCAGTCTGCAATGAACCGAGCCGACTCAGTCCGTTTGACAGCTCTAATTTCAGTTGATAAAAAGATAGAAGTTTTCAAAAATAAATAATTTAAATATAAAAGAATTTTTATTGAAAAATTATTTTTTTAATTATATTATATAATTTTAGATAAAATCGATATGAAAATAATATTAATATATAAAAAAAGCGCTATAATTTTTAACATCAATATTTTTTAAATTAATTTATTTAATAGAAGCTCAAATATTTTAATAATTTATTATTATTAATCTTATTTCATTTAGCAAAATCATATATTAACATCCACGTAATAAAATAATTCTTTAAAATTTATCAAACAAATTTTATTTCACAACAATTATTAATATTGGAATGTATTTGTAATTTGGTGTTTGAAAGCTTTAACCTACGTAACCACACACCCAAAATAAAATAATTTTTGCCGTCCACTTCTTGTGTCAACCAAAGATTGACAAATCAACCAAGCATAAAATAGACTAATATGACACTTACTACATTATTTATTGAACCAACCACTCTTAACCTTTTTTAAAGAATCTCTCTCATCTAAATCTCAACCACTCATCAAGCATCACAAAAAATGTTCCACTTGTCAAGTTATGATGCTCTTAAAATATGATTAAAAAAAAACAAGTGTTGTATGCAATTGATACCCACGTGAAGAAAATTTTATGTTAATTAATTCTATTAATTTGTTTTACTGTCTTGCATTGTCTACTTTTTCTCGAAAGTAGGTGAAATTATATTGGTTTTCATAGTTTGCTTTTGTCTGTTTTTAGAAAGCAACATTGTTCGAGATCTATTCTATCCTTTCTTTAAATAGAAATAGTATTTGTTTATATAATACATAAATTAGCAAATGTTTGTGGGCAACACTTTTATTTGTTTCTTAAAACCAGCAACTTCATGCCCAAGTGGGGAATTATTTAAAAAGCAAATCATCCAATCAAGAACTTCAATTATATGCTCCACTAGTAGGTTCACTTTGGGGCATTATTATTGGACCAACAACGGATAAACTAAGGGATAAAAGGTTAAGGTTATAAAAATATAATATATGGAAAATTAGCAATGGGTAAGGATGGCAAAAGCCTTCACGTGTTCGATTCACGGGATTTGCTCCTATTAAGCTAATATTAAGATAAATCTAGAGACAATAACGAGACATGGATAAATTTAATAATATTATTTTTTCTATAATATACTTAATGATAGTTTGTTATCTGATGTTAATTCACTGAATGTGCATGAGTAGTTATGTTCATGAATATGAGGGAATTGAAGCCAAAGGTAGTTAGTTAGTTGTTAAAACAAGAAAGGGTAGAATAGATATTTAGCTGAATGTATTCAAATTTAAGTTAGAGTTCGTTATTCATTTTCTTGTTGTCGAATCAGGTGCTAGCTGGTTCATTGTATAAATTCAAATCTTGGTCTTGAAATTCCTAGAATCATACACAATGAGTAATATACAAAGAAGCATTCTTGTTATATTTATCTCTTCTTAGTTTTTCATTTTCGTATACTTGTTGGTTTTAGCTTTCTGCAAATAAGTTTGCTGAAGTTTGAGTTTTCTTGCTGAGTGTTTGTTTCAGTCGAGTCTTCTTCTTTTACTAGAGGTTGAGATTGTGTGTTAACATCAACAAGTTGTATCAAAGCCACAATCAAGAAAAGAAGAAGGGAAACAGATAAAGAAAGTTGCAGGATAAAGACACTATACAGAAAGGAAGAAACAAATTATAGAAATGGTGACTACCAAATTTAGCTTGGAGAAGTTTACAAGAGACAATGACTTCTCCCTATGAAAACTCAAGATGAAGGCTTTCTTGGAGCATGAAGGGATGGACTATGCCCTTGAAGAAGAAGGCTTTTAGATTGAAGGAAAAAGCTTCACAGAATTTGATTTGAGGGAGATTCAGAGGAAGGTAAGGAGTACCTTGATTCTTTCACTTTTTGACAAAGCCTTGAGGGAGGTGACCAAAGAGACATCAGCAAGGGGAATTTGGCTGAAGTTGGAAGAAAGATGCCAGCACAAATCAACAACCAAGAGACTCTACTTGAAGAAGCAAATGTTTTCTTTCTGTTTAGAGGAAGGAGGCTCGGTAGAGGATCATCTTGACAGGTTCAATAAACTAATCCTTGATCTTGAGACTGTTGATGTGCAGGTAGATGATGAGGATCAAACTTTACTGGTCTTGACATCTTTACCAGCATCCTATGAGCATTTCATAGATACCTTGCTTTATGGAAGGTCTTCTCTATCAATGGATGATGTTAAAAATTCATTGAGCTCAAAGGAACTAAACAGAAGGAACCAGCTAAAAGATGTTAACTCGGGTGAAGGCTTGTATGTTAGAGGAAGACCAAAAAGTAAAGAACAGAAAGGGAGGAAGCAATCAAGATCAAAAGAAAGAGTGCTGAGGTGTTTCTACTGCCGTAAGGAAGGGTATTTCAAAAGAAATTATCCTGAAAGACAGCAACAGAAAACTCCCAAACCAGCTAAGAAGCAAGGTGATACAGCAATCATATCAGAGGCAAACTTCAAAGAGGCATTTGTACTCATGGCAGATAAGGAACCAGCAGTGAGGACAAAGGACTAGATCTTGGATTCAGGCTGCACATTCCACATGTGCCCCTTTAAATCATCCTTTTCTACTCTAAAATTACAAGACTTAGGCAAGATCTTGTTAGGAAATGATATGACATGTAGTGTGCAAGGGATAGGAACCATTAAGTTTAGAATGGATAGTGGAGTGCTTGTGGAATTGTAAAATGTTAGATATATTCCTGGATTAAAAAAAAAAACTAGTGTCCCTGGGCATGTTGGTGTCTTTGAACTATTCATTTAAGGCTGAGAATAGAATCATGAAAGTTTGCAAAAATTCCTTGATAATCATGAAAGCCAGAAGACAGTAGGGCTTGTATGTGCTCAATGGTGACCTGATTGTAAGAGATGTTAATGCTAGAACTAATAAAGGTCTGAAGGTTCTATGGCTTATTGCATGCTTGAATGTAAGTTTTTTATGCCAAAAATCCTAGATTAAATCCATGAAAAATAAGTGGAATCAAGTGACAATACCTTAGGGCTTTTGGTAGACTACTTGCAAGCTTTCCTTTTTGATGAAGATGAGAGC
>JAVXUL010021517.1:0-11866 GCA_035590515.1 Trichilia minutiflora
TGTAATGAGTTACAAACAGAAATGTGTTTCTGACTTATTGAGCTTATATTACCAATAACTATCAGGTGAGGTTTATAAGTTTGATAAGAACTTGATCACTCACTAAAACTAGTAATATAATTTTGATTGTATTCATTGAGGGAGTACTATTTTAAACAGAGTAGTGGGAGCTCTATTTGGTTTAAAGTCCAAAACTGAATAAATCAATATATACACTAGTCTTTCTGCACTTCTAAATTGATCAAGTGATATTCATTTGATGGATTACAATTCTTTTCAAAAATTCTCGATAATTATAAAATTACCGGACCCGTCTTAAGGGTCTGGTAATAGAATCACAGAATTGTTCTGAATTCTGAATAGCTAGGCTATGTAATTAACCTACAAATGCCCTAAAACCTTTTTAATAATGTTTCATTAGAAAAGAGAGACCTTCCAAAAATGGATAGATTGATAATCTTAAAGTAAGATTATATATGCTGGTGTCAATGCGTATTGACTCACGGGCACAGTAAAAGGACGTAGTAGATGTCTCTGAAATTTATTTATCTTTCTGGAAACATTTAGGAAGAGTTGAAATAACAATCAGTGTGATTTATTTACTACCCTATTTGCTATTAGGCAGATTTATGGAGTAACACAGAAGTCTCATATTATGAAGATGAATAACCTAATAGGGTACTTTGATGCCTTAGGTTGTTCTATGAACTTCGTGTTATGAATGGATCTAATCCTTTAATAATTCTCATTTGTCTTTGACTAGTTTGTTATCACTTATTATTTGAAAACAAGCTGAAGCCGTCTCTTCTTGAATTGATGAAGGAAATATCTTCCTAATCAAATGAAAAGGGTATGAAAAAGGATAAATTGGTTACTAGAAATTAAAACAATAATGAGTGTCATCATTATAAGAAGTTTAGCCATTGGAAGAGGAATTATTTTCTATACATGAAGAGACTGAAATAGAAGAGAGTGATAGGAATACTTTCTTTTCATGTTATTAAAACTGAAATAAATGTTATTTCAGATTCTTCTTCTTGGAATATTGATTCAGCTGCCACCTTACATATTTGTATGTTGTTACAATACCTTTATAGTAAACAGTTACTGGATAAAGGTATAGTGACACCGAATATGGCGAATAGAGCTATTCTTACTGTCATGTATTCAGGGACCTGCAGACGCACTTTAGCATCAGGCCATATTTTGTATTGTATAAAACTATGTATTTTGATACAGCCAATAAAAATATTTTATCTGTCAGTTAAATGTGTAAATGAGATTACATTTTTAAATTTAATAGATATAAATATTCTATTTATTTATGAAATAAATTGACTGTCACTGGTTTGGATGTAAATGGTTTGCATGTCCTTAAGACAAATGTTTTTTTAACATGACAAAATACCGTTAATGAGAGAAAATCTAGAAATAGTTTTAATTCAAGATTTATTTAGCCTCGTTAATTAGGTCATGTTGGGTGTTGATGGACTTGAATGTCCATAAGGTTCTGAACCTTACCCAACTTATGAATTTTGTATTCAAGATAAAATGACCAAATTGTCATTTGATGGTCAAGGGAACGGAGCCAATAAAATTCTTGAATTGTTACATATTGATGTATATAGTGCATTTAATGAAATGGCCATAGAAACTTTCTCATACTTCATAACCTTTACTGATGATTAGTCATGGAATAGTTATGTATACTTATTGAAGTATAACTTTGAATTATTTGAAAAGTTCAAACAATTCAAAGTAAAAGTAGAGAAATAAACGGGAAAGAGTATTAACATTATACAATCTGATCATACTTGTGAATACTTAAGTACTGAATTTCTAGATTTTCTTAAGATAAACGGTATAATATCTCAGTTAACTCTTCCTTATACACTACAGTATAATGGTGTATTTGAATGGAGGAATCGCACTTTACTTGATATGGTGTGATTGGTGAGCTTCACTTACTTACCTTTATATTTTTAGGGTTATCCCCTAAATGCCATAATAATCATCTTGAACAGGATTTCGTCCAAAGTTGTTCCTAACACACCATATGAGATATAGTATGGGAAGTTTTCAAGCTTCAATCATATAAAGCCTTGGGGCTGTCTAGCTTATATTTAAAGTGTTAAACCTAAGAAGTTGGATATAAAGTTTGAAAAAGATTGATTCATAAAATATCCTAAAGACAGTTTGTGATATTATTTCTACTTTCATGATGATCAAAGAATTTTGATCAGAAGATATGCATTGTTCGTCGAGAATCAATTCATTGAGAAAAATGGTGTAGGTAGAATGTTCAACTTTTAAAAGAGTTTAAAGAACTTAATGATAATCAACCCAAGTTGGGTGAACCTGTTGATGCAAATAACTTAGCTCATATAGATGAACTTGTTCATTTTAGTCCTCAACTTTTTGTAGACTAACCTTTTTACACCTTTACTAGGATATCACGTCTTTTGTATAAATATTTTTTCCTGTCAGATGATGATTTTGGAATCATGTATGATAGAAGAAGATGTACAAAAGAAAATCCTAGAACGTATAAAGAGGCGATATTGGATATCGATTTTAGCATATGGCTTGAGGCCATATAATTCGAATTGGATTTTATGTATACTTCTCAAGTGTGATCATTTGTTGATACACTAGAGGAAATTGTTCCTATCAAAAATTGTTCTACGAGTTGCTATACTAAAGTCTATTCAAACATTACTTGTTTTTGTAGCTTATCATGACTATTGAATAGTTATAAGGTATGTAAGTTACATATATGTAGATTAAAGCAAGTTTCCAGAAAAGGTACATACAATTCGTTGATGCAATCAAATTGTTTGATTTCATCAAGAATAATGATGGACCTTGTAGTATATAGAATATATATGTCATTAAATTCCTAATGACCAAGGCTAAATTATGGTGATCTAATGTTTTCTCCATAAAAGATCTGAGAAAAGTAACCTATATTTTGAGTTTTCGTCTCTATATAGATAGAGTAAAATGAATAATAAGTTTATCTCAGATTTAGTACATAGAAGCATACTGAAGAGGTTTAGTATGAATGACTCATGGCAGGGTTTATTACCCTGCAGTCATAGTATAAGAGCGTAAGATTAAGAATCCTTATGCTTCGAAAGCTATAGGTAGTCTTATATACGCTTTGTTATGTACAGGACCTAATATAGTGTATACTGTGTTTGACACGTATAGATATCAGGCAAATATTAAAGAACAACATTAGACAATGGTCAAAAGAATCTTTAAGTACTTGTGAAGAACTAAGGATTTAGAGTTAATCTGTAGTAAAGGTGAATTAAGAAACGAGGGTTGTACAAATTCTAACTTTGAGTTAGAAATGGATGATAGAAAGTCTATGTCCATTTTTTAACTTTTCTGTAATGAAGATGCTGTTAGTTGGAAGATTTTCAAACGGCTGACTCTATCACAAAAACTGAATATGTCGTTACTTCTGAAGCTACGAAAGAGGCTGTCTGGATCCAAAGTTCATGAGTGAGCTCGGAGTGCTTCCTTCTGTACATGATTCGATATAACTGCACTGTGATAATTTTAGGGCTGTTGTATATAGGATAAGGAACCAAGGTCTCGCCAGAAGTCTAAATATATTCAAAATAAATATCACTTGATCAAACAGTTTATATTGGATAGATAACCATTCATGCAGAAGACTTCTTTAGCTTATAATATGATGGACCCACTTACTAAACCGATAACACAATAGCAATTGAGTCATTATCTTGAGAAGATTGATAATGAATATCATAGTGATTGGCTCTAGTATAAGTAGGAATTTATTGGAGATATACCCTAGGATCAATCGGGTCATATTGTTTGGGGCCATCACTATATTGTATATACACTATGAATATTAATTGCAAATTTGTTTATAATTAATAAATGGTATTTATTATATCATTTTGCATTCTATCAATTATGATATTAATTGATAATTTGATTATGAATACAAAATGAGATCCCGTAATGTATTATGCATCAAGACTCTATCTACAATGTGTTCTGGATAAGAGAATAATGTCTATGATTTGAATACATTCAAATAAGTTTTCGATTGAGGTAATGTTATTAGGGATGATGAGATTGCATGACTGGCATGTTTAGTTGCTCCCAATGATTATATTCGATACTAATAATTGGGTGACGAGTCTCATGTCATAAGAGCATAAACATGGGTAGTGTATTTGTGAATGTATTACTGAACGTGATCAATCACAATAAATCACATGGGTGAATATCCACAGTTAATGATAAGTAGCATAATCGTACTAGTATACCATTAGTTCTTTGACCTGAGATATTATGGCTGCTCTCTACACTGAGGCACATCGTTCACTTGTGTATATTGCATCAGGCTAGTCACGCCTGATGAAAGAAGCTTGATGGCAATGTGTTTTTTTGTATAAGGACAGGTGATGTTCAAGATAGAATATGCTGTCTTAAATATTTGAGCTTGAAGTCCTAGGCAGGGATGCCATACATGGGGATTAAATCTTTGCGAAAGTACACTTATTTGAAATTATGTTTTCAGATAAGTGGTTCCCGTATATGATTTAAGTTCCTTCCTATGATTGAGTTAGGAGTTTGACTACACCACGACCCGCACTCAATCAGGAGTCGACAGCAGAGGGACTTTACTACATGCACGTATGACTTTGAGGGCCGATTTAGAATCTTTATTCATCATGTCTGGGGGTCATGATATCTTGCTAGAGGTCACTCATAATCATTGATAACTTTGATTATAAAGAGTTGTATCAAAGTGTTGTGAAATATTTATATATATATTCATGTCCAACTCACGGTGAACCCAAGGGGGTCACACATAAGTCAATCGATGTTTACAATAGTTATAAATGTTTTATATGACAAAACTACAATATTATCTGATAATTGATCGGATGATATAAATTTATTAAAGTAAAAAATAAATTTCTTGACAATGACGTGTTAGCACCCGTATGTTCGAAAAATATTTCAATAATTTTAATATATCATAAATATGATTCATTGATATATGAAAACTTAGAAAATATATTTACATATCAAGGATTTAAATAAATAAAGGTGTTTATTTATTATAAGGTAAATAATAGTTATTTAATTAAAATAAATCCATTAATGACAAATGGTATTATATGATTTTTTCAAATGTCAAATTTTTCTTAAATATTAATTTACCAAATATTTGATTTAAATCAATTCTTTAATTTGATTAAAGAATTAAATAAAAAGAAAAATTAAAAATGATATGTAATATATAAATACATATATGTATATATTATATCTATAAGTGCATACATGTTAGCATCCATCAAAAGTGGATTAGAATTGAAATTGTTTCAATTTTTCTTCTTCTTCTTCAAGGTTGCTCACGGGAGAGACAAGGAAGCCATTGAAAAGCTTGGTTTTCATGTTTGTTTGTTTGTTTTCATTTTCCAACTAAAGAGAAAAAAGAAAGAAAAGGAAGATATGAATTAAAAATAGGTTTTCTTGTATTCCTAATCTTCCAAACATATGTGTATACTTGTTTTCTAAGAGTAGAAAACATGAAATGGCTTATGGAAGCCATAAACATTTTTTAGGTTTTCAAAGGTTCCATTGAAACCATTGAAGGCAAATTGATGTGTGCATGCTTTAGAGGCAAGTGAGAGAACTCATTGCTTGTTCCAAGCAAAGCCCTAAAGGTATAAATGTTGCCTTATGTGTTTAAGTTGTTTAAACAAATGAAAAATGCAAAAACTATGCATAGATAGCCATAAATGTGATCCTAGGATGCTAGAATGGTTCTTAGTAACTTTCACTTGATAGGTCATAGGCTCATCTTGATCCGTGATTAACACATCACCATGTTGAGTTATAAGAAATCCATATCTCTCTGGCTTATGATATGTTCTTCTAGATCTACGTAGGGCTTATGTTATAAGAGCAGATTCTTGTTCAATAATAACTTGTGAACTCTACCCAAGTTTCATCCGAGTCTTATCTCTTTCTTGTGGATCTCAAATTTCTTCGAGTTCTATTTTCATCCTACTAATCTTTCTCAAGATATATTCTCTTTCTAGAAAGACAGTATTTCAAGCAATGAACACTTTCTACTCAGTTGGATTATAAAAATAGTATCCCTTGATTTCTGTATGATACCCTGCAAAGAAACACTTATCAAATTTAGATTTAAGTTTTTCATAAATTTGACATCTAACATAAGCCTCATAACCCCAAATCTTCATGAAAGATATACTAAGACACTTACTAGTCTATATCTCATACAGTGTCTTTTGTATTGATATAGATGGAACACAATTCAGTATAAAAGCAGTTATTTCTAGAGCATGTTCCCCAAAGAAAATCAGAAGATTTGCATGACTCATCATAAATTGAACCATATCTAATAAGGTTTGATTCTTCTCTCAGATACACCATTCCATTGTGGTGTAGCAGGAGGAGTAAGTTGTGAAACTATTATACACTCTTTAGATGGCCATTAAAATCTTGGCTTAAGTATTCACCACCTAGATCTAATCAAAGTATCTTAATACTTTTACCAAATTGATTTTGTACTTCATTCTTAAATTCTTTAATCCTTTCAAAGGATTCTGACTTATTTTTCATAAGATACACATATCCATATTTAATAAAGTCATCAGTAAATGTAATGAAGTATTGAAATCTACGTCTACCTTGTGTGTTGAAAGGTCCACATACATCATTATATATCAGGCCCAAAAAATCATTAGCCCTTTCACCATACCCAGTGAATGGGGCCTTAGTCATCTTGCTCAATAAACAAGATTCACATACTTCATAAGATTTAAAATCAAATGAATACAAGAATCCATCTTTATGGAGCTTGAAAATGCAATTCTCATTTATATGGCCCAAACGATAGTGCTAGAGATATGTAGGATTTAGATCATTTGATTTAATCCTTTTTATATTTATGTTATAGATTTGCATATCAAGATTCAAAATATAGAGCCTATTAATCATATGTGTATTACCATAAAACATATCATTTAAATAAATAGAACAATATTTATTCTTTATTATTAAAAAAATAACCAATCTTGTCCAAACAAGAGATTGAAATAATGTTTTTGGTTAATAAAGGCATATATATTAATCCTCTAATTCTAAAACAAGCCTTGTGGGTAATGCTAAAATATATGTTCCTATAGCTAATGCAGCAACTCTTACTCCATTTCTAACTCGTAGGTCCACTTCGCCCTTTACTAATGTTCTACACCTTTTAAGGTTCTACACATTAAGACAAATATGAGAACCACATCCAGTATCTAATACCTATGATGTAGAAGTAGATAAATTGACTTCGATAACATAAATACTTAAAGTAGAAGTTTCACTTCTCTTTAGATCTTTCAAATAGACTTTACAATTTCGTTTTTAATGTTCAATCTTACCACAATAAAAATGTATCCCTTCATTAGGTACTTTACCTTTAGGTTTTGGTGTAGATGTATCGGGTTTTGACTTAGACTTATTCTTGTTATCCTTTTTCTTCTTTCTCTTTATCTTGAACTTACCCTTATTCTTTTGTACCATCAATACGTTACTAGGCTTGGACTTCTTCATATTTACCTCAGCAATTCTTAATATGCTGAGCAACTCCGGAAGAGTTTTATCAATTTCATTCATATTATAATTCATGATGAATTAACTGTAGCTATCCGATAATGATTGTAAAATAGCATCAGTGGCCAACTCTTGACCCAAAGGAAAATCCAATATCTCTAGGTTTTAATATACCCAATCATCTTGAGTATATGAGCGTCGACTGGGGTTCCTTCTGACATTCTTCACTGAAATAGGGTTTAGAGACATCATACCTTTCTTGGCATACCTGTCCTTGATAAAGTTTCTTGAGGTGTTCGATCATATCCAACGCCTCTATTTTTTCATGTTGCTTTTGAAGATTTGGTATCATTGTAACTAATATGAGACAACCGACATCCAAGGCGTCATCTTGATGTTGTCTACGAACATTTTTCTCAACCTATGAAGCATTACTAGCAGGTGGCCCAAGTGTGGGATACTCTAGAACATAGAGTTTCTTTTCTTATTTGAGGACTATCCTCAAATTCCTGTACCAATCCAGGAAGTTTGTTCCATTTAACTTATCCTTCTCAAAGACCAATCGTAATGACAATATGTGTTATTTGATGCCCTAATAATAATCTACAATCAAATATACAAAAATAATAAGTATCGTGTATTAAATCATTTAATGATATTAAATAATATTCTACTATTTTGCCAAATTAATAACTTTACTATTAATTTCAAAAATTCTATACTAGAATTTTCTAGTGGATCAAGATCCATATTTCACTTTATCTTATGTTACTTTGACTAATCACCCAAAATTTAGTTATTTAAGTAGCCAATGTTTGACAATTACATCATATATAACTCTTAAATAATTGGGTAAGCAACACTTGTTCTAATCCATCTTATAATTGAACCTAATTTTATACCTCTAAGCCCTTAATTTTATTAAGTTAACCTAGTTATGTCTAACCCAATGTCTAGCATTTGGATATCACTATTATCCTATCGCAATTTACTAAAATTTGTATGTTACTTTGCTTGGCAAACATACACATAGTCAATCGAGACCTTGAAGAGTTGTTATTCATTGAAAGATATTAACTTAATATTTTATTTATGAGGGATTTTATTTTGATCTTATCGATAATTAATAATCATGTATCTTATACATTGATTTAATAAATTTGATAAATTGTATCTCATATACTTACCTTCTATATCATACATCTCATGCATATACATCCTATATCATGCATCTCATACATATATATAAGAATTTAACATGATATTGTTGGTTTCTAATGGCCTAAAACATGTATAAATAAAGTTTTTCTCCTTAGAGAAAAAGCCCTAAAACTATGCTTTCAAAAGAGAAACCAAGGGTGCAAAATGGGTCATCAAGTGCTTACCTTGCTAGCCTTTGATTTGTGATAAAGACTAAGCTCATAAGTGTGAGCTCTTAACACTTGAAACCCTCCCTCAAATGCTCACATGGCTTCCTCACGGTGGAGAAGAAGAGAGGACCTAAAAATTGCTTGATTTTTACTTATTTTTCATTATTTTAATTACATATTTATCTAATAAATACAATAAAATAATGGCCAAGTAATGTGATACATCAATGCTTAGATTACATGGGTGAGTTCAAGTAAAATTTGTATAATATCTTTGACCAAGAAAAGTTAATTAAAAATAATTAATTAAAATATATTAAATATATATAAATATACCAAGTGTCAAAATATTATCCATATAAATTCTAACACTTATCAAATTCTCTAACCATTAAAGAATTTGATAATTAAACATATTAATATATATTTTGAATTTTCATAAATCCAAAATTATGGTACATTTATCATAATGCCCTTGGTCAACATTATATATAAAGGTAAAATGATAATTTCTTTTTTAAATTAAACACTTTAATTTAAAATTTACCATTTTCTATTAAAATCATATTGCAATATATTTGATAATCATAATTACCAAATTTGAATATATAAATTATAATAAATTACACATTTGTATCACATAGGGGCAAAATAGTCATTTTATACTAAATTAATAATTTAATCTAGTTTTTATCATTTCATCTTAAAATCACATTCTAACATGTTTGATAATCAATATTATCATTTTGGATCATGTAATTTATATTAAATTACTATATGATATCAATATATCAATTCTTTAACACTTTAAGAATAATAAATACATATAACGATTATAAGTATTTATTTCGGTATTTCAAGTTATCATGAGATTGCTAGCCCTCTCTCGATAATATTTTATCTTCTCCTCCTTTATGAGAACTCTTAGAAAATTGGGTGGACCGTGAAGGTTCACCGTGACTCAGTCGTGAGATAATATCGAACACTTCAACTCCGAATGTTTTAGTCTCAAATATTTTGATACCCAACGACTATGATTAGTGTCTTGCTACGCACCATAGTCCCTAAGTCACGATAAAGAAGAGTCTTCATCAAAGCTCCAATGATTGTACGTCACATGTGAGTAATATCCCTCTGTTGTCATATCTTGATCGAGTAAGGGTTCATAGATTGTCAAAACCCTAATCTCGATGTCTATACAAATCGTCGATCATATGTCATGATTGCTATGGCCATAGACTTAAAATCTGAATATCATATCGACATTCGTTTAGAAACTCAACTCGAATAGAGTCAATAAAAACTCTTAGTCTATAGTGTCGAGTTAACGGATCCTATCTTGACTGTCAATCGAACACTTATATAAACAAAGTATCACCCCCGTATATGTACCTTAAGGGCATATTCGTAACTTCATTACATTTCTTGTTTATGCCTTTGTGTCTATCATGCATATCGATAATTTGTCTGTCTAATTTTTGGATATATTTTGCATTTACATTGATTAAAAAGGGTTTAAGTGAGTGTACGTTGGGACCTTGTTTATGAATTTTCGATTTCAAAAGAGACTTAAGTGGAAAAGTCCATTTTTGACAAGTTCGATGGACCAAATGGGTAGTTTGTTCGATCGAAGTTATGACTTCAGATTCGTTCGAACGAATAGGGGATTCATTCGATCGAATTGGGATTCGTTCGATCGAAGGATCCATTCATTCGATCGGTAATTTACAAGCTCTGTGAGTACTATTTATGTCAAGGGATTCGATCGATCGAATTGCTATTCATTCGACCGAAGGGGGTAGTTCGATCGAACAAATCGAAGATTCATTCAACCGAATCGATGCGAAATAATGTTTTAACTCTCTTCTAGAAGTTTCCTCCTTAAGAAAACTTAAGGGCAAAATGGTAACTTCACCCTTTTTCTATAAAAAGGGGTTAAGGGGTCAAAAATTTGGGTTTTCTTCTATTTTCCTCCCTTCCTCTTCTCCTCACATTTTTCTTGAACTCTCTCTCTAACTTCTTCTCAAATTTTATTGAAACTTCGATTTCTCTTTGTCAATAAGCTACATTTCTCGTGTCTATCATGTTGGGAGCAGCAATTTAACGATAGAAGCGTGGATTTGTGAAAGGGGAGCTAGGGTTTCAAAGTTAAAATTAGGGCTTTTTGTGTTAGAGGTGAAATTGGAGCAAACCGACCATACCACGAGGTTCGTAACATCGTTTCTAGCTTATCTGTATGTTCATTTCACAGTTTTACGACTTTCGATTTGTATGGGTTTTACTATTCATCCTAATAGATTTTCGTAGATTTCGCACGTGCGTTTTAGTTTATATACATAATGTGGGTTATAAGGGAGTCGTAGAAGTTGGAGGAAGGTAGAAATGTAATTTCGAAGATTTTGAGAAAAATATAAACAGTAACTCCAATTACTATTTCAGTGATTGGACGGGGCCCACAAGTCAAAATCGCGAATATAAGTTGTAATAAGCTAGTTCAACTACAATGTGGGCACATGACGATATTAATTTGATGATTTTGCGTATAATGAAAATTTTAGGTAAAGTTGTATAATGGTCCGCATATTAGAAATCCAAAACTAGCGTGCATTTCATGCATTCGAGCTTAGACATATTGGAATGTGTAATTAATAATGTTGTTATGTGTGTGGTTAGGCGATGGTTCGAGATCGAGGTATTCACGTGAGTCACCAAAGAACGAGGGAAACTAGGGAGTGTACACCCTCCCTAAGTTGTGAGTGGACACCTTTTATTCTATTTCTTTAATTATACGTTTCTTTCTTTTGTAAATGAAATAACATGCGAATATTATAAATGTTTTCCTTATTACTTTTTAAATATGAAAATGT
>JAVXUL010021538.1:0-11866 GCA_035590515.1 Trichilia minutiflora
CAGATATCGACACGGAACCCAGAATAGATCATTAGAAAGCTTTCGTTGAGATCTACAAAAATGATGGAAACTTTTTCTCAATTGGAGATGATTTTAGGGTCAAAAATCTAGTTCTTTCTCATTGACTCATATCCTACACCATAATCTTACTCAAAATAAAATCTTCAAGTTTTATACCCTCTCGTGCATAATCTAAATACGATAATATGCACAAAATTTTTTGAGGGATTTATTATTATGCCTATAATACTAAGGGACGAGTTTCACAAGTATCATAGAAGATTCAATTGAAGATATCAAACTTTGCCCTATCAAAAATGATTGTACTTGTAAAACCATTTGTACAATAACTTCTAATGAAATAGTTTTTCTCTTTGATACTATAGACCAAGTAGATGACTCGCAAAGAAAACAAGATTTATTACAACAATTGCGGGATAGAATTTTAAATTTCAACCTACCACAACTACTCTCATTAAAACAGAAAAAAAAACAAAATTCACTACAATTCTAAATTTTGAACATAATGTTTTACAAAGATTTCATCATAAATAATAAAAACCTAAAATGCATGAGTTACAAATTGATGTAAATCGACTTAAGGTAGAAATAAAAGAGTTAAAATAATTAGTTGATAAATTACAAGAGAAAGTATTCTCAAAACCTAATTCTGATCCTTCTAGTCAATCCTCTGATGAAGACCTAGATGATCAAATACACATAAATTTGATGAACAGAATTACATTTAGAAATGGTATTGTCATATTTTTATAGAAGTCGCCCCAGATTGTATTATTGAAGTTTATAATACTCTTATAGATTCAGATGGGTTTATCAGCCATAATATAAGTCATGTAAATAAATCAGAAGTCATAATATATTGATCTTCTGCTTTAGAAAATACTAATACATCGTCAATATACACCATAATATAAGTCATGTAAGGATTGAATATGTCATTCATGACATTTTGAAATTCTGATAGAACATTTTTTAAATCAAATGGTATAACATTCCATTCCTATTGACTAAAAGGGACTGTAAAAGCAGTTTTATATCTATCTTGTTCATGAATTTGTATTTGCCAAAAACCAGACTTCATATCAAATTTAGACATAATATTAGCACTATGTAATCTTTTTAATAGATCAGATTTATTTGGAATTGGATATCGAATCCATTCTAAGGCATCATTTAAAGGTTTATAATTGATTACAAGGCGAGAAGATCCTCTTTCTAATTCTGAATTTTTCGTCACATAAAAAGCTGGACAACTCCATGGTGATTTTGGTGGGCGAATTAAATTTTGTTGTAATAAAGTGTTAATTTTAATTTTGCAATAAGCTAATAACTCTGATTTCACTTGAATTGGTCTAGCTTTGGTTGGAATTAAACTTTCATGAAAATCTTTCCTATATGGTAAGTTAATAATATGTTTCTTTCTATTCTAGAAAGCATTGAGTAATGTAAAACAAATAGTGGTTCTTTTTTAATGGTTGAATATTTTTCTTGTGGGCCTGTCTAAATACCAGAAGTATATCGTATTAATTTATCTTGGTTATTAATAGTTTGTATTAAAATACTGCCATAACCTAAGTATGATGCATATGTATAAATGGTTTTAGGTGCAAATGGGTGACAAATAGATAAACATGATAGAGTTTTTAAATGGTTTTTTATGGTGATAATAGCCTGAGTATGTTCACTCGTCCATGGTGGAAGATTTTTCTTTAATTTGGTAAATAGAGGTTTACAGATAATTCTTAATTTTTCATAAAAATCAAAGACGTAATTAAGATTTCCTAAAAATCTTTATAGTTGTGTCTTGTTTTTAATTTCATCAGAAAATTTTTCTGCAAATGCTAAACTTCTTTTTATAGGAAAAATAGTTTCATTTTCAATATTATGACCTAAATATCTAATATTTGTTTGTAATAAAACAATTTTTGGTGCAGAGATAACTAGACCATTGGTTTTTACTATATTGTAAAATGTATTAAGGTGTTTAATATGTTGATCTACTGTTTTACAAAATACTAATACATCGTCAATATACACCATAATATAAGCATGTAAGGATTGAATATGTCATTCATGACATTTTGAAATATTGATGGGGCATTTTTTAAACCAAATGGCATAACATTCCATTCATATTGACCAAAAGGGACTGTAAAAGCAGTTTTATATCTATCTTATTCATGAATTTGTATTAGCCAAAAACCAGACTTCATATCGAATTTAGACATAATATTAGCACTATGTAATCTTTTTAATAGATCAGATTTATTTGGAATTGGATATCATATCCATTCTAAGGCATTATTTAAAGGTTTGTAATTGATTACTAGGCGAGGAGATCCTCTTTCTAATTCTGAATTTTTCATCACATAAAAAGCGGCACAATTCTATGATGATTTTGATGGGCGAATTAAATTTTGTTGTAATAAAGTGTTAATTTCAATTTTGCAATAAGCTAATAACTCCGAATTCATTTGAATTGGTCTAACTTTGTTTGGAATTAAACTTTCATGAAAATCTTTCCTATATGGCAAGTTAATAATATGTTTCTTTATATTCCATAAAGCATTGGGTAATGTAGAACAAACAGTGGTATGTAATTTATGTGTGTATTATTTCACAAATGTTTTAATATGTGATTTGGTGAGTATATCTTGTTGTCGTAAGAAAGTCATATCATCCTATAAATATTTAATTTGATTTTGTTTTTGTGAAATTAATTAAATTATAGATTGAAGAGTAATTGAATGGTGTTTTAATAAGTGTAATTGTTTTGTTTATGCCGGTATATTAAATTCAAGATCCAGATCATCAATAATATTTAGTGATAAAACCCCAATTACAGGCCCGTCTTGCTGCTGCCAAAACTGAAGATGAATTGACAAGTGTCATGAAAGAATACCTCCCTGTTCTTTCCAGTAAGCATTCCAGTTCAGATTATACTCAATCAGCTCAAGATGAGGATAGAACCAGATTATATAAATGCTGCTGAAGCTAATTCAGTGTTAAATTATGAAACCAATTGGAATGATGAAAATCTTAGTAATTGGTAATTAGGAGAAATAGATTTAAAAACAATTTATAAATATGGCAAAAAATTTAACATTAAAACAAAATTAGGACAAAAAACAAAAGAATTAGATGTAAAATTTACTTCTAATCATTTTTCTACTACTCTGTTAAATAAGAATAGCTTAAGATATTATGCAAAATTATATAGTAATTTACATATAGGAAGTGTCCAAATAGCATTAAAATCAATGACAAAAATTAGATTAAACAATTCAATGTTAATAGTTTTACGCGATTCTAAAACCACAGATTATAAAGAATCCATCATAGGAGTAGCAGAAACATCTCTAACATACGGACCCATTGCATTTATAATTTATCCAGATTTCACAATATCACTAAAAGCCGATGACGTAAAAGAAAAATGTTTAACCTTGGATATTCAATTACATAATTATAAGTTTCTTTCCAATACATGCCCTTATAAAATTATATATCGTGTCAATTATAGGTTAATGACCACAGGAATGATACCAGATTTTATATCACCCAAAATTCCAGACCATCAAATCTACAATTTAATCTACAATTCAATTAATTTCACAAAAACAAAATCAAATTAAATATTTACAGGATGATATGACTTTCTTACGACAACAAGATATACTCACCAAGCCACATATTAAAACATTTGTGGAACAATACACACATAAATTACATACTACTGTTTGTTCTACATTACCCAATGCTTTTTGGAATGGAAAGAAACATATTATTAACTTGTCATATAGGAAAGATTTTCATGAAAGTTTAATTCCAACCAAAGCTAGACCAATTCAAATGAATTCGGAGTTATTAGCTTATTGCAAAATTGAAATTAACAATTTATTACAACAAAATTTAATTTGCCCATCAAAATCACCATGGAGTTGTGCAGCTTTTTATATGATGAAAAATTCAGAATTAAAAAGAGGATCTACTCGACTAGTAATCAATTACAAACCTTTAAATGATACCTTAGAATGGATACGATATCCAATTTTAATCTGAGTTGGAAAGAAACTTTATAAATTCTGGTATCATTGCTGTGGTCATTAACCTATAATTGACACGATATATAATTTTATAAGGGTATGTATTGGAAAGAAACTTATAATTATGTAATTGAATATCTAAGGTTAAATATTTTTCTTTTACGTCATTGGCTTTTAGTGATATTGTGAAATTTGGATAAACTGTAAATGCAATGGGTCCATATGTTAGAGATGTTTTTGCTACTCCTAGGATGGATTCTTTATAATATTTTATTCTAGAATCGTGTAAAACTATTAACATTAAATTGTTTAATCCAATTTTTGTCATTGGTTTTAATGCTATCTAGACACTTTCTATGTGTGCAGATAGCACCATATAATGCTTCTTTTGTCTTTTGTAAATACTTTGTAATTTATATTGAATTTTTAATGCGATCTTATTAGCACCAGATGGATAAAAGAAATATGTAGGCAAATAAAGTAGGAAGTCATGAAATAAAATTTTCTTTCCAGTAGGCACAATTATTATCTTTTCTTTGCATTACTCTTGTAAGAAAAATATCTTTATACCCATTAAATTCATCTAATAGTCTGCATCTTAAATTTTGTAAGTTAGAGATTTGTTTGTCAACATAAAGATTTGGATTGTCGATAAATGTAAAGCTATTGTATAATACAAAGTATTAATGGCATCTAGTTCAGTGATTTTTGTTGTACTACTTCCTTCTTATTTAATTTTTGTAGCATTTAAAATAGCATTTCGTTGTTCTTGGGTAAGATATAAAACCCACCAACCTGATAATTGTCCTTCAAATCCTATGGCTAATAGTTCGCATAGTTCACCTTGGTGCATATTTTGTTTAGTACAATATATGTGTCCGACATTGTGCATTTGCCTAATGACTACCATAATTTGGTATTCCGATAATCTATTTATATTCCATTGATAAGTACCTTTTTTAAACGTAATTCTGTTAATCAAATTTATGTGTATTTGATCATCTAGGTCTTCATCAGAGGACTGATTAGAAGGATCAGAATTAGGTCGTGAGAATACTTTCGCTTGTAATTTATCAACTAATTGTTTTAACTCTTTTATTTCTACCTTGAGTCGATTTACATCAATTTGTAACTCATGTATTTTAGGTTTTTGTTGTTTATGATGAAATCTTTGTAAAAAGTTCTGTTCAAAATTTGGAATTATAGTGAGTTTTGGTTTTTCTTCTGTTTTAATGGGAGTAGTTGTGGTAGGTTGAGAATTTAAAATTCTATCCCGTAATTATTGTAATAAATCTTGTTTTCTTTGCAGATCATCTACTTGGTCTATAGTATCAAGAAGAAAAACTATTTCATCAGAAGTTATTGTAAAAATGGTTTTAAATGTGGTCTTTTAGTATCTATTATGTTTATTTACCGACACATTTCTTTGATCCATTTTGTGCCACGTTAAAGGTTTATGACAACACTCCAACCAACCATCCTTTCACTGACAATTCTTTACATATTGAGTTTAGAAAATGGTACTATCTTATTTTTATAGAAGTTGCCCCAGATTGAATTCTATAATGCTCTTATAAATTCTGGCCAGATCAGATAAGTCTAAAGTTGAGGTTGGCTATAAGCCTTAAAAACCCTTTAATACTTAACAATTCAAAATGTTTGATTCATCTCAGGTATCATAAGTCCTTGGCCTCATCAGGTATCTCTAATGAATAAAACCTGGTTAAGTAAGGCGTGATAAACCTTGGTTGAATCGGCTCAGTCTCAAAGATTTTCGAAGACCCCAATTCAAGTCAGTTTGCTTTCAAAAGCCTCGAAGGAAAGCCGGTGTAAAGACTCTTTCAAGAGGATGCCTGGCCCCAAAGGATTCCTAACCCTTCGCGTGTTAAGGTTAAGTAAATTCAGTAAGTTGATTCTCTTTGCAAAGTCAAAAATGGAAATTCATTTGAATATGAATAAAATAGTTGGGAAAAAGGAGACTTGCAAAATATAGAAAACAAATGTATATTTCCATTAATCAAAGAAAGTGTACATATGTTCATTATACATACAAGAAGAATAGTAATATGGTCAGGAGTTTACAAAAATTTTACAAAATATTTTCTAAGTATTGGAGAGTCCCTCTTCGTTACTCAGACACCTCCACCATGTGGTCTTTGACTCGGGGTGCGTCAGGGATATCTCCATTTATTTTCTTCGAGGCAAGAGCATCTTTTTTGGCCAAGTGCTCCGGGTTCTCCTCAATGATCCCTGCCTGAGAAGAGGAGGCATTTTTCTGGGGAGGCTTCATTCCAGTTGCCTCAGTTGTCTCCTCCCCAGTCAAGTTGTCAAGCCATTCTTCATTTCTGGGTCCCTCTTCTTCTTCTTCACCGACCAGATCGACTTTCTAGCCAGGAGTCTCAGGAAGCTCACCCTGGGTGCAAGAAGTCCCTGAGACATCTCGCCTCAGCTGATCAAATAACCACCTAAGATCCAGGTTGGTGTATTCTTAGAGGAAGAGCCGGCTAGTTAGATATACTCCCTCATTCACACCCTCATTATATCGGGTCTCTAACTGAGCCGACATTTCCTCTAATTCCTTTGTTTTCTTCTCTAGGGACTTCTGTGTTTTCTTGAATTCAGCTTTCAGGGTCCAGAGCTCCTCTGTCAAAAAGTTTATCTTGCCCTTGGACTCCACAAGCTCCTCTATGACTAGGGAATAATTATTCAACAGCGTATGGTGATGTTCTCTCAATGTGTCAAACTGGCCGATGATGAACCTCTTGGCTTGAGCAAATTTGGTGTTATCAGCATCCAGAGTTTTGACCTAGGGCTCCACAGCTAACAACTTTTCTTGCCAAATCTTCTCCTCCTCAGTCCATTGGGATTTCTCCTAGAGCAACTGGGACCTTTTCCCCTCCAGAGCAGAGATCCGTGTAGACAGCTCTTCCCTCTCTTTCTCAGCACTTTCCCGGGTAGCGGCTATCAGCTCTAGGGCCTTCTTCTCAAGTTTCTTCACTGTGTCGAAGGCTTGCTTCCTGATGGCCAGGGCATTTTGATAGTCGTCAATAAAGAGGTCTAACATGTAAGTGCCCTGCACCAAAGAAGAAGTGTTAATATTTTATGAGTAAAATTGTCTAAGTATTTGGACAAAAGTAAGTAAAGGAAGGAAATAACTCACCCGGTGAGAGAATAAGCTGAGCCAGTTGAGGGCTTCCTTCGGGCTCACACTGGCCATGTCCCCACCCATCTTCGAAGAAATTACCTCCTGAGCTGAATTGGCTAAGATGAGGAGGTAATCGAAGTTCTCCCTCTTCTTTTCTGGGAGATCCTCCAAGAAAACCCCATCCAGGTTCCCAGTATTTTCTCTGGTGGCCTGGAAAGGGTCTTCAATCATGAATAAGGGCAGGTCTTCCTGCTTCTGCTCCTGACCCCCATCAGTCTCTGAGTTACCAGTAGTATTCTTGGGGTTAGGTTGTTTTTGTTGGTCCTGATCCGAAAGATCAGTTATTTTTTGTCTCGAGCCCTGGGTGGCTGTTGCGCCTTCCTCACGGACCGGGACCCTCCTCGACTGATGTTCAAATGGCCAGGGAGGGATGTTGACTCTCAGTTTCTTTCTCACCTCAGGAGGGCCCTCGTTCAGGGGCCTCTTCCCTTTGTCCTTCGCCTAGGTCGAGTCGTCTTTAAGGGGGCGCTTCCTCGTTTCATCCCTGGACGGCTCTTTGAAGGAGATGCCTTTCTCTTTAGGACACTCCACCTTTTTGTCCCCCTTCTCATAGGGTTTCTTCTGATCCCCTTTCAAAGGCCCCTTGCCCTTTTCTCCAGGGATCTTTTGTTATGGATTAGTCGGTCTAACGACCTGTGACCCCTTTGTGGCAAGCAATCCCTTCAAAACATTGACTGCCTTCTGCTTCCTGTCAGCCACAATTTCCCCCGTCCCAGCCACTACACAAATATAGAGAAGTGATCAGAAAAAAAAAAGCAACCCCAGTCTAAATTGGGAAGCGGTTCAAGAAAGCTTACCCTTATTCAAGTGAGTCCTAGCTTTCGTCAGCTCACTCCTAGATGTAGCCTTGGATACCAACCCAAACCTCACTTAGGAGTCTGGGCTTAGGAGACTTCTAACATCCATCGGGACCAAGGACTCAATATTGCTGACCACATCCGCTTGAATCTCCGGTTGCTTTCATCCAATATTTGCACAAAAAGAGGTCAGTAAAAATAGTCAAAGATAAAATATTTTTAAAATATATAAAGTGTTATACCTGATTCCTGAAAGGAGGTGGGGATGGTACCCTCGGGGACTTGGCCCAGTCTCCGCTGACCACGAACCAGTAGTCCTTCCAGTATTTGTTGCAAGAAGAGGTCCCTTTTATCTTTGATTGGTACCCAGGGCGAATTTGCAAATAATACTACCCCGGATATTAGCTGGTATTTTTTTGTGAGGGCATAAAAATGTAGCACCTAATCCGGGGTGGGGGCAGGAGATCCTACCTCAGCCTTCAGCACGAAGAGGCCCCCCAAGACCCTCCAGTTGCTAAGGGTCAGTTGATAGGGGGGATTTTGAAGGCTTCGAATATCCGGGCAAAATAGCATTGGAGAGGAAACCTGACCTCCAACAGTAGGTGCTCCTCATTGAAGGTTACTTCTCCTGACCCCAGAGCACTCGAAATTTCTTCGTTCTTGGGAACCCTGAGCCTCACGTTCTCAGGAATTTTGTAAATTTAACGGTAGGTATGTATATCCATCTCAATGATGGTGGAGGGGAACTAGTCTGCCTCATTGGGTCCCCTAACCCGGGCCTGTCTGGGGGCAACCTTATCATCCTCCCCTCTCTCCTGGATGGGGGTAGTCGCATGTGTGGATTCGATCCAACGAGCAGTTTCCTTTGAGTTTCTTTTGTGGGCCATCTTTTTTGAAACTTTTTCGAATACTTGCAACAAAAACACAAAAACAAAACAAGAACAGGAAAAGCACAAAGAGAAATGGAAGGCAAAGGTAAAACCAGAGAGCTCCAGAGGTAGAAATAAAGACATAAGAGATTGAGTTGTGTGAAAATGACATGTGAAGGGGGGTATTTATAGTAGAAGAGGGCTGATCTTTGCTGTTGATCTAAACGGCCAGGGGATGGTCACGTGTTTCAATCTATAAATGCCACCCCACTGGTCGAGGAACGGTCATGTCTTCCTAATAGGATTTGGACGCGTGGTACGCTTTTAACCTAGTATTTAAAACCTTCCCAGGGCAGGAGGCGTCACCAACTCAGAGACAGCTATTGATAGATGTGACGTGATTTTTGATAGATCGCAATTAATGAAGATGGAGTGAAAGGCCGGGGGGGATATGTCATCACGAGGTTAACGGCTCCGTTAGAGGAAAGGGGAAGGATCCCGATGACCAAGTAGTGTCCACGTCACACCTACCGCCTCAGTAATTAACCGCCTCACTAATAAATCGGGATTACTTGAGCCAGCAATCCCTCTTTGGGATGGATCGTCTCAGCCATGATTTTCTGACGCGAGCTCTATAAGTGTTACACCAGAAATTAGGAGACTAAATACTTGGGAAAAAATGTAGGACTGATATGTGGGATCTCATCAGTAGGGTACGTGATAGGTGGCCATTCTAGAGGGTCCGTATCTCAGGATCGTTACCGCCTCAGGCATCCTGCATCCTAGGAATTCCATCGCCCTAGGTATATCATCGTCTCAGGTATCTCTGGCCCAGGAATTCCACCGCTTCAGGCATATCTTAGTCTCAGACATTCTCCGCCCCAGGAACCAAGTAAACCTTCCCCGAGGAGCAAGCCGGTTGGTGTCTATTCAAGCAACCACTCCAGTCAGAGATTCCTTTCATGCCAAGCCTATAAATGATCGCTGACCAGGATACCTATGGGTACATACTCCTCATCTAAAAAATGGGAATGAGTGCTGATGGCAAGCCTATTATCGAGGTAGTCGCCCACCATAAACGCACCTGTCCCATCCTCTGACCATTTCCAAGTGATGGGACGGTATCAGACCTGCTACCTTCAGATGTGTCAACAATATTAATGAAATGCGACTGCACTCTGTCCCATGATAGACATCCCATCATTCCCTTTCTCTGATGCCTAGTCACTATCAAGGGTCCACTATATAAAGCAAGCATCGTCAACGAGTTAAAGAGCTTTTGGGGACTTTTGGAAGGACCTTCGATATTCTCAAACACTTTTCTCTCCTTCAAAGCATTCTTTGTAACTTCTGTGTTAGCTTCTCTTTTTGTGATTTTTGATTTCTTTCTTCTTTGTTGTTCGAAAACAAGAATTCCTTCCTTTATTATTTTTTTGACTTAGGCATCGGAGTTTCTCTGTCGAGAACCCCACCCGACATCACTTCAAAGGTGTTATCATTTTACAGGCTTAGGAGGTGAAGTTTTGTCAGCCCTATATTATGTCGTAAAATTTTACTCGATACTTTTTCGTGTTTTCGGACTTCAGACACATTCCGACTCGGGTTTTGAGTGATGTTGATCACTTCTTAACGTGTTTTAATAAAAACGACACATCAACTTCGCCAAAATTTTTTTAATAATATTTAAATACAAAAATATTTTGTGTTGTATATTATTAATAAATATTGTGTTTTAATGTTGCCAACATGTTTGTGTATGCTTATAAATATATATATGTGTATTTAAATGTTATATATATATATATATATATATATATATTATTCATTTGATTTATTTAATTGTTAAATAAATTAAATATTGAATAATTTATTTATATGTAAATAAATTAAGTTCCTGATTATTTATTATATGATAAATAACTAATCATGTTTGGTTTGGTTTGCAATTTGATTGCAAATAAAATAAAATAATATGCGTTTAAAATATTTAAATACATATTACTAAGCTTATATATTTTGTAATACATTTAATATTGATTAAATACATGCAATGTATATATAGGATATCTATCTATCTATCTATCTATCTTGGTTGCATTTAACTTTGAATATGTATATATGTTTGTTGTGTATGGATATGATAGTTGTACTTTTCTTATGCATTTGATACATGTATATGTAAACTTATGTATATTAAATAGTGTAGAAATGTAGATAAATAGAGATAAAACATTAGGCTTAGGATCACAAATTCAGAATTTGGTGACTAAACTTAGTAAATGTTATTGCTATTAAAATTGGTGTGGCATGCTAATCATGTCAACATAAGGGTTAATCAGTTCAGTGAACGGTTGGTCCAATTTGACCAGTTAGTGTTGTTTACCCAATTCAAATTTTCTAACAAGCAAAACAAGATTTCTAGTTTGACTAGTGATCACAAACAATATACAAACATATAATTTGATGTGAACCCGTAGGCTAAGTAGCCTAAAAACCTACGAACAAGTAAATCCTAATCCAGAAAGCTAATATGATCAGATTTGAAAACCCTTGACCCGATACTTAGGTTAATTCTTGAACCATAGGTATATTAAATCAAAGATCCAAAGAATAATAATCAAGTAACAAACCAAAGATATAATTTGATGGAAAAGAAGGCGTCACACTCAAGAAAGAGATTCTTGAATAATAAGTCAAATTGTGAACGCTACAAGAACAATTCTTGATAAGTTCTAAATAAGCTCTCAAAAGAACAAAGAGAAAACTCTCAATTTATTATCAATGTTACTGTTCACGTCATTATAGTAAATCATGCATTTATATAGGCAACTAATATAATTCTAATTAAACAAGAAAACTAGAAATCCTAACTAAATAAGAAACTAGAAATCTTAACTAAATAAGAAAATAATATTCCTAATTAAATAA
>JAVXUL010021549.1:0-11865 GCA_035590515.1 Trichilia minutiflora
ATGGATTTGAGTAAGCATTTGATCATTTAAATGCTTTGAATTTTCAAAAGTTGAAAATTTACCTTTATGCATGCTTATGAAATCTAGAAAAAATCCTAGGGTTTAGGGCATCAACCCCACTTCAAAAATAACTTAAAATAACTCAAAAACAAGAAAAATGTAAGTTGGAAAACCTTATAAAAATTCAACTAATCAGCGAACCCCAGGGTGACATAGTCGGTCTAATAAAACCCTTATCAACTAAATCTTGAAGCTGCACCTTTAATTCTTTGAGTTTAGCTGGTGCCATACAGTAAGGCGGTATCGAAATTGACATAATACCTAGAACTAATTCAATGTTAAAATCAAACTCTTATTCTAGTGGCATTCCTGGTAACTCATCTAGAAATACGTTTGAGAATTCTCTCACAACTGGGACCTAATCGATGGAGTACCCAAAGACAGTACCATCAACAACATGTGCCAAATACCCTTGGCACTCCTTCTTTATTAACCTCTGGGCTTTCATTGCACAAATCAAACTACTAGATAAGATATTCTTCTCACCTGTGAAGATTATCTCTAATCTCTCGGGTCCTCTAAATACAACTTGCTTAGAAAAGCAATCCACTGTTACTCGATGTCTGGACAACCAATCTATCCCCAATATCGCATCAATATCCTCCATTCCTAAGGGAATCAAATCAGCTACTAGCTCGATTCCATTCACCATCATCGCACAATCTCTAAACACAGTCTTTCTTAATAGGTTCTGGCCCAACGGAGTATGAACTATTATTTCTTGGTCTAAAAGTGATAATGGGTTACTAGCATGAGGCGCTAAAGCGGTATTGATAAATGATCTTCTAGAACTCGGATTTGTCAACACATATGCAGGTTAGTTGAAAATAGATACCATATCAATCACCACATCTGGGTTAGTCTGCGCTTTCTCCTTATTCAAAGTGAATACCCTGGTCTGGACTCTATCTCGAGTCCTCTGAGTACCATGAGATACCATGGACAAACTACCCACTCTTATCCTTCCACTAGTAGTAGTTGTTGCCTGCTCAACTGGCGACTGCTGGTGGTGTGAGCAATGCCGACTTGACTGACCACCCATCTTTATTCTGCCTAGCGTAGGATAAAATCTCTTTATGTGTCCTGTCTTCCCACAATGGTAGCATACTGATAACAGAGGACATGCTCCCACATGATATTGTCTGCAATGAATACACCTGTCCAATCTCTGATCCTGTCTCGAGCCCTGAGTATGTCCCTGAGCTGATAATCTGAATCTTGAGGGTTCTTGACCTTGAGGAGAATGTGAAGAAATACTAGCGGGGCTTGTACCAGAGGCACCACTGGATAAACCACTGCTACGGCTCTTCTTGGAAAGAGAGCCAACCTGTATACTCAAATATCTCCTCTTCTGAAACTGGCTCCTTGACTTTCTTTCACCTGCTAACTTCTCAGCTCAAAAGGCTATCTAAATCATTTCTTTATATCCCTAGTTTCCTAACAGTGACATCTTCTCACGTATCTCAAAATTCAAACCTTCCTCAAACTTGGCACACAAGCTCTCTTTATTAGCAAATTCTAGCATAAACTTAACCAACTCTCTCAATTGGGTCTCATATCTGTCATTGTCTTACCCATTTATCTTAGTCGGAAAAATTACTGCTTCTTCTTATTACAATGAAAAGGGTTGAAGTATTAGTCTCGAAATTCTTGCACAAAGTTATTCCAAGTTAATTGTACTGAAGCTCTAGCTTGCACATTTACCCACCAAGTCGCTGCATTGCCCTCTAAGAGTCGAACAACCACCTTTAACTAATACCTATCCTCCAGCTCTATGTCATTCAGATCACCTTCTAACTTCTTAAACCATCGATTGGCTTTTGTCGTATTTGTAGTACCTTCAAAAGGCACACTTCCTAACTATCAGACCTCTTTAATAAGTTTAGACAGTTTCAGAGTCGATCCAGATGCTTATACATCTTGAGCATTCCAATATGTCATAAAGGCAGTCCATCCCTCAGGAGGCATAGTAGGAGGCATTCCCATGCTTGGTTGTTGGTATTGAGAAGGAGGAGGCCCATACTGCTCCTCAGGTTCAGGTTGAGGTACATATGATGTAGCCTCTTCTTTGTCAGGCATAATTTTTCTCCTAGGACTACCATTACCTCGCCTAGGTCTCGAAGACATTATCGCTACAAAAAGTACACAGAGTTCAAATATACGCAGTTAACATAGTGGTGATGCTTCCTATGACTCGACTCACTTAGTCTACTGGAAAACTTTTCAAAACCATAAAATCATGCATAGAATTTCAAAAATATAGTTTGAAAATCAAGTTTGGGTGTTTTCAAAATCATTTTAAAATCAAAAGATCTGATACTAATAAAATTATCACGCTCTAATCCATGGGTCCCACACATGACAACCGCCACAGACTGTCAAGGTGTATTCAATCACACAGAATACATCCTGTAAGCTTATTTCAAAAAAATCTATTTCAAAAACCTATTTCAAAAAAATCATTTATACAACACTCCCAATGTATTTTCAATCAAACACCCAAACTCCAAACGTTTCTATAACGATCCATAAACACTTCAAAATATATATAAATCAATCCATAAGATGTTCATCAAAATATAAATCTGTGGGAATCAATCTATCCCAAATAAAATCCAAATAGTTCTTACAAATGTCTTTTTCAATTCATAAAAAAGTTTCACAAACAAAATAAAGTGAATAACAGACTCTAGTGGACTATATACAGAACTGAGCAAGTCAACATAGCATATACCTGATGCTCTTAACACCTGGAGTAATCACCACTCAACCAAAACGCATATCCTCTTGTTACCCTGAAACTGGAGAGTGAGGGGGTTGAGTATACGGGAGTATACTCCATGAGTGAACAAAAGATAAACTTAAATAAATGATATTTAATCCATAAAACAGAAAAGTACAAATAGATGTATTTCAAAATAGTTTAATGAAAATTATTTCTTTCAGTTTGAAAATCCCAAACATATACCGAAATCCTGTGGGCTGACTGCTTTTCCCGGAATTTCACTTATCAAGCGTAATCCCGAGCCGTCAGTGGGTTTACATGTAGATAAAATATGTTATTTTATAAAAGATAGATTTAAATACGATAAATGAGGTATGTATGATTTTTCAGAAAATATACCCACCACTGACGTTTGCCTTGAGCAATCACGGGGTGACATTTGTGACTAACTCGATGAGACTCACAGGTGATCAAATCTCATCTCCAACACAACATCATAATCATATCATAACAGTCCCACTTGTACAACCTCCACTCAACTAGGCGACCTCTGTCCCCAGGTTATCCCTAGGCTACCATATATAACACTCACCTGGGAGTCCACATCTCAGTGAACTCTCTCCCAAGCTACCACTTTATAGCTACAGCAAGTAAACCAACTCTCATGGTCATTATTACTAATGTGCAAGATATATTAGAAATCTGGTCCACTGGCCTATCATCATACATAAATCATAAAACATGGCCTACTGACCATATCATCGTAAAACAAATATGAAAGGTGGCTCAATGGCCATACCACCATATAAAAACATATACATCAAGTAATATCAAATCCATATAGAGCGTACAAATATGCATTTCCACATAAATATGAATAATATGCAAAATCACTCATAAAACATTTACAGATCATTATATCTATGAAAAACAAAATTTTTAAATAGAATAACAAAACAGAATAAGTCCACTCACAACTTAGGGAGGGTATACACTCCTTAGTTTCACTCGTTCCTCGACACGTTACGTAGATACCTCGCTTGCACACCGTCGTCTAGATATAATTATTCAAACATATCAATATACATTTTGAAATATGTATGAGACACGAATGTGCGTAATGCATATTAACCCTGGTTTTTTCTAAAATCGAGCAATATATAAAATCGTCTAAAATCTTGATACTCGTCTAATTATCCATACAATAATACCACGAACCCATATTATAACTAGAAAAGTGTAATTCGACTTGATTTCGTAATTTAAACCTATGGACCCCTACATGATCATCAAAACAGTAATCCGACTACTGTTCATATTCACCTATTTTTTTCAAATTTATATTTCTAACTTTCTACGATATTTCTGACTTTACTATAACTCAAATAATGCGTAAAAACTAAAATACATGCGATGAATCTACTGAAATCTATACGAATATACAGTAAAACCCACATTACAAAAATTGGCTAAAACTTGAAATAAAATATACAGATAAGTTAGAAACGATGCTACGAATCTCGTGGTATCATCGATTTGCTCTGATTTAGCCTCAAATCCGAAAAACCCCAAAATACAATCTGAAACCCTAGATCTTCATTTTTGTTTCCGTGTTTCTAACGCCAAATCGAAACCCGTGGAGTGCTAGAAATGGAAAATATAAGAGATCGATGATGAGGAATCGAAAATGTGGTTAAGCATGGGTGAAAGATAGAGAGAGTAGAGAGAACGTGAGGGAGAGAGAGGAAAAAGAGGAAAAAAGAAGAAAACCTGTCAAAGAAGAGGGGTTTATCCCCTATTTATAAAGAGAGGGTGAAATTATCATTTTGCCCTTAAGTTTTACAAAGATAAAGATTCTAGAAATGGGCAAAATCATCATTTCACGTCGAATAAATTGCCCGCTTTGATTGAACGAACCAAGGTTCGTTCGAACGAATCTTTCGACATCCCAAAAAGTCAGGGGACTTTTAATTTACTGGTTGAACAAATCCTTCTTCGTTTGAAGGAACCAACACTTCGGCTGGACGAATAACTTATTCGATCGAACGAAGTCCTATTTGATCGAACGAATCCCCCTACTCGTTCGAACGAATAAAATGTCACAAATCTTCTAAAGAGTCAGCAAATTACTGGTCAAACAAACCAGGCTATTCGATCGATTGAACCTGCCAAAAATGGCATTTCACATTGAATCCTCTCCAAAAATGAAGAATATCAATACGGTCCCTGAATCTACACTCTTAAACTCTTCCTAACCAACCAAATCTCAAAAGTAAACCCCAAAACTGTGCTGATATGACATCAATGTACGTGATGAATGCAAATATATGAATAGTAAATGAGTGAAATTATAAATATACCCTCGAGGTCTAAACACGGGACTCAAAAATTGAATGCGAGATATGTCATATCCTGTTCAATATGAAACTAAGAGAAGGGGTTCGATTAGTAGAAACACACACTTTTTAGAGAAAGAGTTTCTCGAAGAAATGGTGTGGGTAGAGAAATTGAGTTAAAGGAACAGTTATCAGATAGTCAAATAGATAAGGCTAATGTTAGAGAGTCTAGTCGGTATCCCACTATACCAACTAAGTCAGTTTCAACTAAGAAATCCACTAGAATTCCTAAGTTCCTTGAAAGATATAAATTTCTCAATGAGCAAGATTTTGAATCTTACTTAGTGGAAGAAGTGAATCATGGTAATGATCCAAAGACCTATGAAAAGGCTATCTTAGATAAGGATTCAAGAAAGTGGTTAGAGGTAATAAATTTTTAAATAGAATCCATACGTGCGAACCAAGTCTAGATACTTATAAATCCTCTAAAGGGAATAGTTTCTATTGATAATAAATAGATCTTCAAGAGATAAACTGGCAAGGATGGACAAGTAGAGACCTACAAAGCACGACTAATTACTAAAGGCTATACTTAGAACCAAGTTTGGATTATGAGGAGACTTTCTTGCCCATTAGTATGATAAAATCTATTCGAATTATGCTAACCATAGCTACATATCATGATTATGAGATTTGACAGATGGATGTCAAAATGGCATTCTTTAATGGTTACATTGAGGAAAATCTGTTTATGAAACAGTTTATCAGCTTTATATCCTTTACTAAACCAAATAAGGCATGCAAATTATATCAGATTATTTATGGACTAAAGCAAGTCTCTAAAAACCGGAACATCCGATTTGATAAGACAGTCAAAGCATTTGGTTTCATCAAGAATCTAGATGAACTTTGTGTGTCAGACCCTGATCCAATAAATATCAAAAACTGAATTTTTTTGAATAACTAATATAAATGTTTTCTTAAATTCTCCAGTGGACTCAATTGTTTAAAATTATATAAGTTAAGTATAAAAAGATACCTAAAAATCCTTGAACTTGCACGCCATCACCATCTTTTAAATTCCTTAATCAAATTGGATGAACATGAACTTGAAACTATGAAGGAATAAGTATACAGTAGTACATTTAGTGAATGAATGTATCTATATGAATTAATTAAACATTAGAAACAAAAAATCTCAATCTTTATAAAAACGAAGATTATCAATAGTAATATCATCAACTTGACCATACAATAACTTGTATGAAAATCAAAATCATAAATAATCATCATTCGTCTAGGCACCCATTAAGCCTGAACCTTCAAGGTCTCATATTAATACCTATTATAAATATAATAGATTATTCAATCTCAGCCTATCATATCCATTATTTCTATACTCTTTCGGCACACAAGATCGAAATCACCATCATCATTGTGCAAGGGTGGACTCAAAACCATCCTTATATGAGGTCGAATTCTTTCTACTTAACATATATTTTTGACACGACAGGCATATACAATCGCCTTAACACATACCCGTGGCACAAATATGACTATCCTAACCTGATATTAATAATTTCAATTATTATTCTCTAACCTTACTCTTAGAAAGATTCTCATTTTAGTAGTTAATTCTACATTAATATAATCAATTTATAAAAATAAAAATTAGCTCCAATATACTGATTTTACCATCGGCCTCCAGGCTTAGATCATATAAATTATAACCATTTAAACCTCATTTGATATACGACAACCACTTTTATTTCAAGAATATATTATTTCAAGTATAAAATCTCAAATAAAAGTATAACCTGCTGTGTGGTCTATTGAATTTCCCTCCATGGGACAATCTTCACCTTGTAGAAATGATAAGAATCATATGCTAGATATCTTTATCTCGAATACTTGGTAGTCTATTGGATTTTCAAGCAATGGATAATCTTCACCTCGTCGAGTATTACATCAATATTGATTCATACAACCGAAAACAAGAGAAATGGCTCTATAGCTCAAAGCAAACAAACCCAATTCACTAATCCCAGCTCATAAGGCTATGTGAACAATATAACCAATATCATCACACAATTATAATAACTATTTTAAGCTAACTCAAGATAACATACATCAAATCTAGTATGTTTATTTCTGTAATCTTGGCCTCGTAGTGCCTATCATCAAAATCTATCAATATATATATATATACCTTTCAATTTGTCAAAAAAACTTATTTTATTGGGATTATTATATTTCACCTATCCTATCTTGAACTGCATGGTCAATCATCACCCATACCATAATCATTTTATTATAAACCAATTCTAATATCAAACCTTTATTGATCTCTAAGATCTCACCCATTCTAATTCGAGTTGCATGAACAATCCGTAACCAGCAAAGAAATGTGTATATATATGGACAATATAGTATATAACATATGAATATTGAATCCCACCCATCCTATCTCGAATTGTATGGTCGATCCTCATCCTTAGAAATTTGGGTTTCACCTATCCTATCTTAGACTATATGGTCAATCTATTCTTGGGTCTATTAGATTTTCACCCACTCTACCTTGAGCTACATGACCAATTCTTACCCTTAGACTATTGGATTCCACCCATTCTACCTCGAGTTATATAACCAATCCTCATCTTTGGGCTATTGGATTCCACCCAATCTATTTTGAGCTGCATGGTTAATCCTCACCCATATAAAACTCAAGAACAGTGGCACACCAAACTATAAACTCAACAACGATGGCTCACAAGGCCAAAACAACAACATTTACATACAAGGCTAATATAAACAATCATAGCTCCCAGGCCAAAACAATAATATTGACACGCAAGGCCAATAATAAAAGTCGTGGTTCCAAGGCCAAAGCAACAACCTTGGCATGTAAGACCAGTAATAATAATCATGGCTCTTAAGGCTAAAGCAACAACCTTGGTACGCAAGGCTAGTAATAACAATCGTGGCTCCCAAAACCAAAACAATAACCTTGGCACGCAAGGCCAATAATAACAATCGTGACTCCCAAGGCCAAACAACAACCTTGGCACGCAAGGTCAATATAAATAAACGTGGCTCCCAAGGCTAAAATAACAACCTTAGCACTCAAGGCCAACATAAATAATCGTGGCTCCCAAGGCTAAAATAACAATCTTGGTATACAAGGCTAATAATAACAATCGTGGCTCTCAAGACCAAAACAACAACCTTGGCATGCAAGGCCAATAATAACAATCATAGCTCCTAAGGCCAAAACAACATCAATAGCACTCAAGGCCAAAAACTAATCTCAAAGGCATACAAGCCAAAATCATTATTAATGACACACATGGCTAAAATCATTATCAAAGGCACACAAGGCCATAAAGAGAAAACCAATACCAACGACTCATAAGGTTAAAAATAATACATTAATGGCACACAAGGTTAATTAAAAATAATGACACTCTGGCCCTAATACATAATCAAAACATGTCAAAAGTCATACAACATCATCCAAAAGTAATATTTATAATTGGGTTATATAACTTGTGGGTTCCACACGTGACAATCGTCATAGACTTCTAATATGTACTCAATAATCCCTGAACACATCTTGAGAACCTGTAAAGCCTTTGAAAATCTTGTTTCTAAAAATAAACATTGAAACACTTTCAAATATCCGTCCAAATCATCCGAACTCCAAAAAATTTTCTCAAATTGAACCACAAACACTTCAATTATAATCAAATCATTTTATACATCATTTCTCAAGATAGTTAAATGCATAATCAAATAAATAAAAATAAGAATAACATAGTTTACAAATTCTTTTAAAAACCATGAGTTTAAAATAATAATATCACATAAAATTAAATAAAACGTCCTTAATGGACTATAAACTGAACTAGGTGAGTTGATTCTAGATGTATACCTGCTATCCTCAAACCTGGATAGATTACCACAAAAGGACGCACTCGACTAGCTTTCTAAACTTACAACTGTAAGGTTAGGGGGTGAGTATACGGGAATATACTTCATAAGTGAACTAAAACTATATAATAAATAAACATTGTATAATATAAAAGTTATAAGGTAAAACATACTTTTAAAATATAAAACCATTACTTGAAAATCACCCCAAAAGTGATTTAATCAAAAATATTTGATTTAGTTCGAAAACATAAAACTTATGAGAAAGGTCATTGGACTGGCTCTCTTTCCCAACGATTACCCTGTCCTTGGATAATCTTGAAACTGCCAGTGGATTTTATTTGCAGATAAAACAATGAGGCTTTATAAAAATTTAATTCACAAGATAAGGAATAAAGTTATATATTTTTTAAATTCAGAAATCAAGCCCACTACTGAAGTTGGCCCGAGTAGTCATGCGATGATATCCGTGATCAATCCAACGAGACTCACAGGGGACAAATAATCAAATTATAACCATATCATCACATATCAATCAAACTCCAGTCCCACCTGTGATCTCCACTCACCTAGGCAACCTCTCTCTAAATTGATCCTGGTGTGAGCCTCGTTCCTAAAACCCAAGGGCATATCTGTTAATTTATCTTTTTACTGTGTATATATTTGTCCCCATTTCATACCCCGTTATCATGTCAACATGGTTTCATATTTATTTTGGGGATTTGGGTTTGTTAAGATAGAATTTTAAGGTCGTAAACGTAGGGACCTCAACGTAATTAAAAGTATATTTTATTTTGAGTGGGACCTCAATGATATTTTTCAAATTTGAGAAGAATAAAATGAGATTTTCAATTTTAAAGGGTTCGATCGATTGAATAGGGTGAGTCGTTCGATCGACATTTTGAGAACTCTTTAGAAATTTAATGGCATTAATTCGTTCAAATAAATGGGGGGATTCGTTTAATTGAATGAGGATTTGTTCGATCGAATAAGCCATTCGTTCAATCAAAGATTGGTTTATTCGGTCGAATTGGATCTCGTTTGATCGACTAAATAGAAACTCTTTGACTTCTGTAGACGGCGAAGGATTCATTCGAACGAACTTTGATTCGTTTGATCGAAGGGGGTGATTCATTTGAATGAACTCCTTTTCGTTCGACCAAATCGACATGAAATGACGAAAATTACCGTCTTTTAGAAGCTTCTCCTTAAGAAAACTTAAGGGTAAAATGATAATTTTGCCTATTTTCTATAAATAGGGGGCCAAGGCCCAGATTTCACACTTTTCTCCTTCTTTTCTTCCTTTCCTTCTCCTCCCCCTCTCCCTTACGCATATTCTCTCTTTGTTCTCTCTATCTTCTATATACATTTTGCTATATCTTTGATTTCTCACCGTCAATCATTTGTATTCTTCATATCTAACTTCCTGGAAGCGTCGTTTTAGTGTTGGAGCATGGAAACACAAGAAGAGGAGGTAGAGTTCTAGACTTCATTTTGGGGCTTTCTGGGTCTGAGGCTAAATCGAAGGAAATCAAAGACACCACGAGGTTCGTAACTTCGATTCTAATTCATTTGTATATTCATTTTGTATTTTTACCAACTCTGATTTGAATGGGTTTTACTGTTTATCCGGATAGATTTTTGATAGATTTGGCACGTGCATTGTGGTTTTTGAATATTAGTTAGATTTTAGAATAACTTAGCAAGTCGATAGGAAGTTAGAAATATGATTTAGAAAATTTGGATGAATATGGACAGTAACCAGAGTTACTGTTCCGGTGAGCTCATAGGGCTGCTAGTCTAGTTTGTGAAATCAAGCTAAATTATGTTAATTGAGTAACAATGTAAGTTCGTGGTAATTTTGTTTTAAAGATTAGCGAGCATCGAGAGTTTAAGTCGATTTCGTATATTGTTCAAATTTATAAAAACCTAGGGTTAGCATACATTTTACGAAAATACGTTTTACTCGCATCTGAGATTGTATATTGATATGTTTAGAATGCTTGTGTTTAGACAACGATGTGTGAGCGAGGTATCCGCGTGACCCATCGAGATCGAGGAAAACTAGGGAGTGTACAACCTCCTTAAGCTGTGAGTTGATATTTTATATTTTTATTGCTTAAAAGAATAATTTCTGATAAATGTTTTACATATTTGATCTATGCTTTCATTTTATGTTTTTATGAGAAATGGCCAACGGCCAAGTTATATCTTATTTTTACGTTTTGATGATGATTTATGTCGATGATACAGCTGTTAGGCCAAGTTTCATGTTTATTATATGATGATACGGCCATTGGGCCAGATCTTTATATTTGATATAATGATGGCCATAAGTGTCGAGTTTATGTATATTGGTGATAATGATCATGTGGGCCGTTCACTGTATCTATAAGGGAGGTAGCCTAGGGTTAGCCTGATTGAAAGGTTGCTTAAGTGAGGGGAGACTACACAGGTGGGGTGTACGGTTGTTTATTATGATAGTTTAACCACCTGTGAGTCTCGTCGAATTAGTTACGGATGTAACCCCATGGTTAATCCGAGGCAAACATTAATGGTGGGCTTGTTTTTATAAAATTTAATCATGCATATTTTATTATTTGAATTTAAAAGATCTATTTTTATAAATAGCATGATTTTAGTGCATAAAACCCACTAACAGTCTCGAAATGCCCAGGGCCAGGGTCATCTCCGAGAAAGGCAGCCAGCCTGCTGATTTTCAGTATAAGATTCATGGTTTCATACTAAAAGAAGTATCTATCATTTTCTTGCATATGCTTTTCTACTCATAATCATATTTTATTTATTTGTGGT
>JAVXUL010021560.1:0-11863 GCA_035590515.1 Trichilia minutiflora
AGCTGAGTGATGAACAAGTGAAGCAAATGTTTGAAGGAATTATGAAGGCTCCAAACAAGGGGATCTCTGAATCTACTATGCTAGATATTTTCTCGGTTGCATCCCAGCTAAAATTGAATGATGTTTATGTTCTAAGGAAATTTGAGGATCAACCAGGCCATCTCTAGAGAAGGAAATGAAGCACAGAGGATCTATAACTTTCTACCTGATGATAAGAAACCATTAACTGATATCATCCGTACTTCTTCCCTGGTAACAGGAGGAATCACCAATCTCAGGACTAATGTTCTGGCCGACAGCATCTACGGCATCGAGACAGCGTCAATACAGGTTGCAGCATGCTCTTACCCAATGGCTAGTCTTTGTTTGATAATGAAAACTATAGGCAGTTACCTTGGCTCCTCTAGAAGGATCCAAGAATCATTTTCAAAGTTCTTCCATTCAGAAAGCTCCATTATCAAGAATTTTAGTATGGACACCTCTAAATTAAAGGTGGTTAAATTGGGATGGGAAATCTTCCGAGATGTTCGCAAAACAGCGATATGTTCAGTGGTTCACGGTGAGATCTTTTGACACGAATGCCATAGCTCTAACATCTATAATTCAGGATGATTGCAGGAAGCCAAGGAAGAAGAAGCTCAGAGCAGCCACCAAGGAGAAGCAGCACGGCAACCTCGGAGGCCAGATTTGACCGAGCAAAGGAGCAAAGTCATTCAACCAATCTAATTTCTTATATTCGATCAAACAAATTGACCGACTTGTTCTACTAAATCACATGACGGTTGACTGAGACCCTGCATGTTCGATCGAAGATTGCACATGTTTCACAATGTTTAGAGGAAAGTTCGGCAGCACACACTTGCAAAAGGATTCAATCGAAGGAAGAAAACCCAGATTCAGTCGAACGAATCTTTCGTTATTTTACATATTTACCCTGTTTCAGATTTATTCTCTTAGTTGTTTATTTTGGAGTTTAAGAACTATTTTATAATTACATAAATCTTAATATTTTAGTATTTAAAGAGAGCTGAAATCCCTAAAATGATTCAGCCTCCATTTTTACAAATTTGAAGAATATTCTCTTCCTTAGGTTCTGAAATCCTTTGATTACTTGATGGAATCCAAGTGAATTTGGCCTGAATCCATGCATAGCTCAAAGTTCGTAATGCGTTCGATCTCAAAAAAGTTTGTCGCTGCGTCATCTTTGCTACATCCTTTAATGAAGGCCGGGTTACCAGATGGCTAGCTAAAACACCAGCATTACAACATCTTGACTCTTGAGTTCGCTGGAATGAACATCTACAAGTTATTTATCAGTATTAGGCCCAATTATCCAAAACTGACTCATGAATAGTTCATGTACTGGTTGACTACTCCCCATACAAAGGATGGACTCAAGGCTATAGACAGGATACATAAAACCTATGATGTTAAAAGGAGAGGAAGTAGGATGGAAGTTAACCGGGGCCCTTGATCCCAGTTACTGCGACAGTTTAAAGTCTTCTAAACATTTGGAACTGCTTGCAATATTGGCGAAGATGTATGAGAGATCAGAAGGCTACAAGAGGAAGGATGCTTCCCTGTCTAATATTGTTGTTCTGAGGAATCGTCATCCATTGATGGACGAAGCAAAGGAGTTCAGTAAAGTTTTCAGGGAGGTTTTTTTTGAACTAATCTCAAATGACAGAGAAGCAGAACCTGTTCAAAGGATCTCAGGTGCCAGCTAAAGGCAATCACCTCCATCCACGTCTGGACAGAAATAGTCTCATAACAGCCAGGATGAATCGCAGGAGTGACCATCATATAGTAAATGGCCCAGTTATCTAAATTGTTAATAATATTACAGTGATAGGATGTGTGGATTGGTATTGTTGTCTCCATTTAATTTGTTAGCGTGCCTAAATGTGAGAACAATTAGATCCTCCTATAAATAGATATGTCATATGTGGTATTTAAATAAAAGAAGAAAAATGTGTTGTCAAGTGTTTACTGGAGAAACAGAAAATGAGGTGGCAGCAAAAAAATAAAAGAATCATTTATATTTAGATTATTCGTCATTATTTTTGAATTTTAAATAAATTTATTTAATTTGTTGTTAGGATCAAATTTTGAATTTCTGATCAATTATTTAGATTGTTTGTTATCTTCTTTAACTTATATATATATATATATCAAGATTTCCTTCAATAAACAGTCAGTATTTCTCTCAAATTTGTGTTAATTAAGAGATTGTTGGATTCTTTCAAATGACCTTACTCCTAAAACAAAAATAGGTCACAAAGACAAAGGAAAAAATCCCTCATTTTAATGTTCAAGTCGTTGACCATGTAACTAGGTCACAAACTCGAGACCATAACAAAGAAGCTAAAGGTTAAAAGCTGGAGGTTGATGAGGCAAAAAGAAAACTGGGAAGGAAGAAAGAGAATTTCCAGAAATGGCAGCAAGAAATATTAGAGAAGATGAAGGTTAGTAGCAGCAAAGAAGGGTTGTTCCAATGGGTTGTGTTGGAAAAGTCAGGGCTGGTAATTTTAAAACAGTTGCTTTTAGAATATAGTAATTGTAAATTGTGATAATGGTAAAAGCAACATAAATGTCAAAAGTAAAAATAAGGAACATTAGAAATTCTACTAAACGATCCCCATTGACTTTAATCAACCTACTTGTTTGTAATTTAGGTTATTGTATTATATTAATGTCGTGTTAAATAAAAATATAATATATTTTATGTTAATCTTAACCAATTTATTTAATAATCATGTCAATAATTAAAATAATAATTCACATGATTATTAATTGGGTTGATTGACCATTTAAGTTTTTTATATTTTATTATATTCTTTAATATTTTATTTACTCAAATATTAATATTTTTTATTTTTAATATAATTAAATATTTTTTAAAATATAAAATAAATTTATTAAATCATAAATGAGCTAAAATAAATACTTATTCAAATAATTCATTGTGTTGTTCTCGAATTCATATCTCAGTAAAATTAATTATTAATCGTATTACATCTATATCCTCCTTTTAAAATTGTATTACTTTCTGTTAATTTGAACTCAAAATTTTGTGTTAGATACATTGGTCATGTTCAAAATTTTCGCGACAACTAAAAAGTATGTGGGGAAATTTTTAGGAAATTGGAAAAAAAACACTAAAAAGCAGTATTTGTTCAAATATTTTTAGGAATCCCAAGTGGCTACTGGGCCTTAAATGTGATGTCTTAAATCACAATGTGTGTTCCCCAACCTTGCCTATTTTGCCGGCCAAGAGATAACCTAACCCATTTCAGTTGTTGGCATAAACAAGGATGGACCAAAATATTTTGAAAGCGATTAACAACCTATCCGTATTTCTATTCTCAAGTTGCCTTGTTTACACCGTTTTGAATTATTATTGCTTATCTATGAAATATTAATTAATTTCGTATAGCTCATCCAATCAATAGAAAATATATATTAACTAACACATTTTTATATTTTAGTTTTCCACAACTGATTATTATTTCAATATAATTCAAACAACAATTATTTTAATAAGAACAACAATGAATTAACTTGTCCAGATAAAGTTTTAAGTGTATAAAACTTACTAAAATAATGTCCTATATATAGGTGTTAGTCACCTAAAGAAAAAAAATTTATGATGGATATTTAATTTATTTTGTAAATCCTGCATTTGATGTTAAAGTTATTTTAATCATTTTATCCTCCATGGATATTTTCGTTATTTTTATAAAAGATTTGTTTGAGTGCTATTTTTGACTAATTGATTTCATATTAATGTTTAGTATGTGAATTGAGAAAGTTTAGATGAAATTAGATGATTTTGAAAAGGGTTTTGTTGAGGTACCAACTAAACACTCAGGGTTTGAAACTAAATTCCTATTAATCTAAAAGGGAACTAATTTTTCCTACTTAAAATAGACAATCGTACAATCAAATAGAAAACAAACAAAAGTGAAATTAAATATTGGATGAAGGAGAAAACAGAGTCAGAAGTAGAGGAGAACGAAAATAGAATGTGTAGGAGAAAGGGAAACCAGAGGATAATCGGCCCCAAGAGCTCCACCATAGATCAACACCAGTTTAGGCCAAGAAGGATGATCGGTACACCAGTCTATGGGTTAGTTTTTGGTGAAATGATGCACTGGTTTGGTGAAATTTCCCCTAAAATTATGTTTTTGAACATTTTTTCTTTTTCTCCTTTTTTTTTTGACCTTCAGGGGTACAATGGTAAATGTATAGGGGCCTATATAAACAACCAAAAATAGGAAAATAATCATTTTTCTTCCCTACCTCTTCTTCCCCTCGGATTTCCTCTCTGATCCTTTGTTTTTTGCCCTTTTCAATTCCTTTCAATTTCTTTGTTTTTTTACTGTTTAAATTATCATTTCTTGTTATAAATCAATTGTACTCAATTCCCTCTACACTCTATAAGTTTCGTTTCATCGATTTGGCTAAGAAATAAACATGAAAGAGTTAGAGTTTACTGTTTATCATTAAGAATTTTCACAATTGATGACAATTAAGGCTTACTAAGGTTAAAATTAATCCTTTGGTAAGATTTCTAACTTGATTAAATGTTGACTTTATGATTTAAGGCATTTGTGAGTTTAAGATTGTTACACCCCAGAATCCCTGAAGTGTGACTAGTAGGAGACAAGGCTAACCCCATCTACCTTAATCACTAACTGATATGTCTAACTAATAACTTAATACTTATAATCTATTATATACATATTATATACTCACATGTGGGACTTAAACCAATTTAACTGATTATATAATGTACAAGACTGAACTACATTCATCAAGAACTAAATAATGGGCTATATGCCCAAGATTATACATATATGCACTTGTTAACATAAACTGACATATTTATATAGCTACTAACACTCATACTACATACTGGGCCATAATGCCCAACCATAACCAATGATACATGAATGGACCTATTACCCTAATAATTGCACTTTAATATCCTGCTCCACTAATATACCTTTATGGAACCTATCTAGCATACTGAGTAACTAAATAACCTACAAAACTGTGAATGGATAAGTCTTGGAAAAATCTTAATGAGTGGATAGAACATAGGTAAAATCTTTATATAAAAGATAAACCAATTAAAGTCATTATACATATAGCTCATGTATCATCACATACATATATAGCATGCATATCATAAATAGCACGCATATTATCATAATTAAAAAAAAAAACTATAATAACTAAATAAAATTTTCATGGTTAGTCCCATAGGATAAAACTATATCAAATCATCATCATAAACATTGTAATATCTGAATTTATTTGCAATGCACGTGCATATGTATATATCATGCACATCTCATATTTGGTCATGTCTAAAACCATACACTTGACTGAACAGAGGGATGATCCATATCCAGAACTATACAATTGATCGAGTAGAGGGATGATCATAGTTAGATCCATAAATCAGCATTATAACATCTTTGTTTTTTCGTGTATGAAATGCATTAAATGCATGTACATGTAATTATGCATATCAAAACATATATCGTAAAGAGATTATTTTATAAAATACATAAAATTACGAATACATAAAATCTCATAAAATATTTTCAAATCATTTTCTTAATACATGAACTATCTTATAACTTTCCCATAAAATATTTTTTTAAAATATAAAATTATAAGCTATTTTATAAATAGCATCAAACTTTTTGAAACATAAACAAGGCCTTTTAAAACATAAAGAAAATGTAATAAATTCCTCTCATGCATAAAATATATCAATATATCTTTTGAAAGCATAAATGAAAAAAAAAATCACATCCACTAACTTCTTAAAAGGGGTACTAACTCCTTTGATCGCTCATTCGGATCAAGCTCCTCACTCGCATGATTGATGCCACTAGATTAATCTTGACCCCCAGAAGCTTAAATCACCATCAATTGTTGAAAACTCCTTGGCATAAACAGTAACCGAACCTCTCTTTAATCTTTTCTTAGTCGATTTCTCTATCGAATCGATGAAATGAAGTTTGTAGTATATAGAACGTGATGGCTACTAATGATTTATAGTAAGAAATGGGATTTAATTGGTTAAATGTAAAAGAAATTAGAGAAAAAGAAATTAGGATTCACTATACATGAAGAACCCATGAGTCGCCAAGAGAAAAGAAAAAAGGAAGGCCAAAAATAAAGGATTTTGCCTCTATTTTTCTTATATATATATATATGTATGTGTGTGTGTGTGTTCTATTTTGAATATAATTTTAGGATAAATTAAAATCTCTAATATTATTCTATCAATCATTATAGTGTATCATCTCGAGCTGAAAGACCAATTATTATTATATATTTGTTAGAGTAAATTTCTTTCTATTTTGAAGTTAGACTTAATTTCGGCTTAGACTTCAATTGAGCTTAGTCACAGGTAATACTTAACTTTGATAAATTCTTAACCATAATGTAATGTTAGATGTTAAGTTTTATTTCTTAATATATTTTGTTTGATTTTTGCGTAATTGCCAATAAAATTATCAAACTCTTCAAATTCATAATACTAGCGTAACTTCATAGGCTCTCGTTTGTTGCTTACAAAGCCCATTTAATTATGGGTTGTATTCATCAACAAATATCTATAGCCTGCAAAGCCCAAACTTTTTTTTCCTCTGAAAAAATATATATATTTTGAAATCATATTTAAATTAATAGATAAAATATAAAATGAATGTATGTATGTATGTATTAATACTTGATAAATTAATATTCTCTATTCTATAATAAATTTTTTATGATTTTTATTTGAGCTTTAATAATTTTAATAAATTAATAAATAACATGAATGAGTGGAATAATTAACAAAAAAGAAATAAAAAAGAAAGAGCTAATAGGTTTGAAATGAGGGGAATTCTGAAAATAATTATTCTCAAAGATATAATTTAAAAGGCAAGGTTAAAAACACATTTAGCTTGCAACTCGTTTAGGATGTAGTTTAGAAGGCTAAATGTTCATTTGACTTGTAATATTTTTACAATAATAAATATTACAAGACTGCATACTTCTTTGACTCACAGTTTGTCACATATTTAAATTATTTCATTATAATTTACATAGTGTATTTTTTTATTGGGAAAATAATAAATAGATGCTTGAGTTTCATTAAAATAATAAATAAAATTATTAATTGGACATTATTAACTGTTAATGAAGACAGATATAACAGAAATTTCACTGGGATTTCATGATCTATGAATACATAAATGAAATTCAAATAGAACTCAAACGGATTCTTAATCTTTTAAATATTCATTTTTCCAAAAAAGGATTTTTGAGAATTGAAATATTCATCAAATAATATTTTCAACCAAATCTTATTTATCAAACAAACTCTTTCCAACTACCGACCACTGACCACTGACCATTCACATTGAGTAATGAAATTTAATTTCAAAGAGAACGAGCGAGTAGCAAATAGCCAAATAACTTTTGTATAATTTTTCATATGAATATTTATTTCTTAATGAAATTTAATGTAGCTTCATTGGGTGGGTGATTTGTTTAATGATTTAATTGATTTCTATGTTTGTTTAATAATGCAATTGAGAGAAGAGAAAAAGTTGTGGGTCTCATTTTGGGATTTAACCTAAAATAAAGTGTTTTGATGCTTTCTATACCTTTATTTATTTATTAATTCCAAGAGTTTTGGTGAACATTGTCTGCCGTTTTAGTTTTGGATTTTAATTTCTCTGTCTGAAATAACTAAAATGATTATCTTTTCTTCTCTAGATTTGATTATTCAACTTGTTTTTAATATGGTCAGTTTTTCTTCATTATCAATTTTGAAATCGCTTTGTTTTTCGTTCAATCTCTTCGCGTTCAATCTCATTGACGAAACCTATTTCTAATTTTCATTTGTTTGTTGTAATTACTGGTGTTTCCTGTTTACTTTCTTTCAGGATGTTTGCTCTCGTTTTCTTGATCAAACGTTAACCAAAATGAGGTAAAACATATAGCATGTTTTCTTTTTCCCTTTAGTTAATTAATTTTTTTTATTATTTTAATCAAACTTTATTCAAGATGAGGTAGAACTTATGATGTTTACTGTCTTTCATTGATTAATTAAAGTTGGTTAATCAAGACGAGGGAGGACATATAACATGTTTACTCTTTTTCTCTAGTTAATTAATTTTTTTCTTTTAATTAATATTTACGATGTTTATTTTATTTTATTGGTTAATTAAATTTTTTTTTAAATTGAATAATAATTAAGATTATACAAACTCAAATTTGATACGTCCTATACATATTTAACATTTTTCAAATCCATCTTATTCAAGAATTCATTAAATCTGTCGAAAACAATAAAATTAGATTAAATTGGACCAATTGGATCGAATCTAAACCGTCCTAATTTTATTGTTGAAGTGGTGTTTATGAATGGTAGGACATATATTTCAAATAATTTGTGAAGATTCCCTACAAAGTAAAAAAGAAAAAGCAAAGAACAAAAGTATTTTGAAGCAATCATGCGGACGACTGGTTGGTCCTACAAATTTTTGTTGGAAAAATTTTAAAAGTTGCAAAGGACAAATCATGTTGATTCGTCAATACATCTATCAGAGTTTGAGGGTGATTATGTAATTTCATAGAAAATAAAAAATATAAAGAAATTCATTATTTTGTTAAAGTTAAATGGATGTGATACTTACCACATCAATGCTGAAAATTTTCTATATATTTAAAATTATAATATTTGTATTTAAAATTTTAAAATAAAATTATTAAAATATTTATCTTAAAATTGAGATAAAAAATATATATCTACTTGTTTATTTATTAGTAATTTTAAAATTGATTCTTCTAATTTTAATTATCACTATAAGAAAAACTATTTTCAAAAATAAAATTTATAAAATTGGAAAATAAAAGATGTATGAACGAATTGTAACTTAATTTTATATATATAAAAGATGTATTTAATAAAACAACAAAACTATGACAAAAAAGAATAATGTTAAATTTATTAAAAATTAATAATGAATATTTAAATTTTTAATATTATTTTTATAAAAAAAAATTTATTTTATTATTAATTTATTGAAATTAATCTTCACATTTTTTAATTCTATTGGAGACCTTGACCCTTACTTCTATTTAAAAAAATGTTAAACAGAATCTTATTATTAAGTATTATCTCCGTTTGACATAAGAGATAAACCCTTTTTTTTTGTCTTTTCCCTTAGAGTAATAAAGGGATAAAAAAGATAAAAATTATGGGCCCACATATTTTGACTCTTAAGTACACTCCACAGATACTCGTAACATTTACAGCCATTACTTTTAAAAGAAAAATAACAATTAGGTCCACTTGGCCCTACAAATTTTGTTGAAAAAATCTTTAAAGTTGCAAGAGAAATTATGTTAAACAATTTTTAGACTTCTTGTTATTACATCTAAGAGAGTTTGAGGGTAATTATGTAATTTTATATAAAATGAAAATAGAAACTCAGATACCAAGTTTTATATTTTATTATTAATTTATTTAAATTAGTCTTCACATTTTTTATTCAATTGGTGCCTAAAGATAGTTGGTTCAAGTCCACACAGAAATTTGGAATTTTTTATATATAAAATTTTATTAAAATAACTTTCTTAAATATATTTGTAAATAAATAAGTTACAATATAGTTAAGTATTTGAATTAATATTTTACTCTATCTATAATCAAGATTCAAGCTCAAAATTATGACAATATTCAGGTTCATTAATAATTATATGGAAAATAAAAAAGCTGTAAAACTAATTATTACAAATTTATAATAAGATAAGATTATATTTTACTTTAAAATATTATTATACTATTTTTTATATATCAAAATCAAAACAATTTTGATTATACAAAATTAAATTTGATTTTATTTAAAAATTTTAATTCAATCTTATTTACGAATTTATTAAATCCTTCAAAAACAAATAAAATTATATTAAATTGGACAAATTGAATTATTCGAATGGGATTTAAACAGTCCTAATTTTATTGTTGATTTGCTTTTTTTATTTTTTTATTTTTTTTGTAAAGTTGAAGTGACATTTACTTTATATTAATATATTAATAAAAAATTAGAAAAATAAATGTATAAATGGTAGGACACATATTTCAAATAATATATCAAGATTCTCTGCCAAAGAAAGTAAGGAACAAAATTATTTTCCAACAATGATCATATTCATGTGAACGATTACAAATTCTCTGTGGAAAATCTTAAAAGTTGCAACCCACAGCCACAAATCATGCTAAACAATTTTCAATCTTTTCATTATTACATCCAACAGAGTTTTTGAGGGTGATTATGTAATTTCATAAAAAATAAATAAAAAATAAAAATAAAAAACTCGAAGACCATCTTTCACATACATTTCAGACTTATCACCTCTACACCCGTCTATCAAATCATCTAAAATTTCTATACACCATCTTTAGTTACGGTTGTTATTGTAGTATTTTGATATTGAAGTTATAATTATTATAACATAAAAAATTTTAATATTATAAAAATATATATAAATATTATTAACTATTTTTATCATATTTTTATAATAAAATACAATTATCACAATACTAAATTGAGTAATAAAATTAAAAATTGCAAGTAAATTAAGTTTGTTTAAAAAAAAAAGAAGGAAATTTACCTACGTTTCAATTGAATTACTATTGTAAATCCCAAAGTATGAAAAGTCTCTTGAATCAATGTGAAAACTGTTCTTCGTTTAAAGTTCTATTTATCATTCACATGCCGATGTCGTGAATAATGATGACACTTTTGAAAAAGAAAATCCAAATGATATTTGATAATTTCACATCTTATTGGGATCCATACTCTATATGGGTATATTCTAAATTTTTTAATAATAATTTTCTAACTAATTGAAGTTGTTTGTCATAATTATTATAATTAAGAAATTACGGTTTTCTGAATTAGACATTGAGTGAAATTAAGTCTTGATATTATTGATTTCACAACTTCTAAGCAACTATAAAGCAGATAATTAGTTACAATTGATTAATATTGGATTTGGGATGACCTTATGCATAAATTCAAAATATTTCATAGTAATATAATTTTTATATATAATTAATTATTTAAATTATTTTTAAAAAATATAATTTATTAATTTATAAATTTTGAATTTATTCTTTCTAATTCCGAAATCAAGTTTAAAAAATATATTTTTTATAAAATTATAAAATAATTTATAAATTTTATTTGATTTAAATATCGTATTATTGATTAAATTTTAAACTAAATTTCGATATCAATGACCTATTTTAATTTTAAACTAAATATTTAAAATTTTAATATTTATTATTTTTGTTAAAGATTTTATATTTTATTTAAATTTTAATAATATTATTTAATATTTATTAAGCTAAATTATTATATTAAATTTAATTAATAATAGATGTTATTTGTTTAATTTATTAAAAATATATAATTTATTTAAAATATTCAAAATATATTTTTATATTTTATTGGATGGCTTTACCCTTACTTCTATAATTACATCCTCACAATTCCTTTATCATTTTCAAATACCACCACTTTTAAAAGAAAAATAAAAAGTAGGTCCACTTTGTTTGAAAAATAATAAAAAAAATGTTTTAAAAAGTAAATCTCAATCATCGTTTTAAATGGTTGTTAAAGGAAAATTTAGACAAAAGTTTGTTTGATAATAATATATATTATATTATATTATATTTTTTCTCTTTTTATTGTAATTATTACTAATTATGAGGGATATTGTGAGCCATGTGTTTAGAATCTGAGGGCATATTTATAATTTGGTATATTTATTACTCATG
>JAVXUL010021601.1:0-13810 GCA_035590515.1 Trichilia minutiflora
CAAGTTTTTACATTCTTTCAAGTCAGATCTTTCCTCCGCCGGTCTTTCTCTAAATAGCTTAGCTTCAACTTCAAAGCTTCCGGGCTGTAAGCCCCCCTTTAGTTTAGTTAGATTGAAGGGCTAGTGATTCTAGGACTAGAGGAGGGACGGTACTCGACATTCTAAATAGTAAGCAAAAAAGTAAGTAATAGAAAACGGGAAGGGCACTGATCCTTCACTTAAACTGTAAGGCCTTGACTTACCTATAGCTTTCTTTTCGCTTCACCGGAATCAGATGCTGTAGATGATCACACTTCTGCCGCGGAGTCGGCTTCAGTATAGGATACAACTTCTATCACTGAATCATCTAGGGAAAAAGAGTCCTGCTATCGCTGCATCTTCCGCTGTCCTTTCCTTTTCTTCGGTTGTCTTCCTTCATCCATGGGAGTTAACAGGTTGTTTTCCCGAGCGCCCCCGGATCGGAGAAAGACATGGAAAAAAGGTGTCCTTATAACAAACATAACAGGCACACTCTATTTCCCCTCTATCTTGGTTTTCTTCCTTTTGGTCTGAGTTCGCCTTTCGTAAGGCCTATACCGGGTGCCCCCTTAGTTGTATGATTCGTGCACCAAATTTCTTTTACTGGTAAGAGAGATGATGTGGAGATTGCTTTCCCATCTAGGGGTAGGGATGATCGAATGGTTAGGGCCAATAGGAACTATTTTCATTGTAATTAAGCCCACACTTACTTGGTTGGCTATACCCATCTGAGATGAGAAGTAGAAAGAGACAAGACCGGATATTCAGCATCTAGAGGGATAAAAGTCCTAACAGCGTTTATGCTCTCTCAAGAATATCACTTACTAGAAAGCTTATATGCGACAGGTAGAGCTTACTATACAGCGGCTATGCGATAGGAGTACAGGAGGTTACCTCTCGATAGAGTATGGAGTAAACGGCCTTTACAATTACAAGCAAGAGTAGTAATCGCACATGGCAAAGACGTATCACGGTAGGAACTGTGTCGACTACTAGGAGATGTACGAGCGTAGTGTCCTTCTGAGAAGTGAGCACAGAGTGCAGAAGCTAGAGAAGGCGCTGCTCGTTCAGCGCGAAATGACATAACAAGAAGATGGGGTTTCGCCTAAAGCTAAAGGCGTTTCTTCCAATTCCTCCAAGAAATAGATAGGGAAGGGAATCTTTTTCTAATACAAGTCCTTTTAGGTCCCTTTATTTATGTGTAATGTTCATGAAATTCCGGGAGAAAAGCCGCTCTAAGGCTTTAGATAGAGTGTTTGGTTGAGTCATTTCCAGAACGTGCCTTTTCAAGTGCCCTTTAAATAGGAGCTTTTCTTCTTTTTAAGAACTAGTGGTGCCCCATATCCTTTCGATTCCTATGTGAGGTTGGGTTATTCCCCAGAAATACTCCTTATCCCAGATCCCAATCCCAGTATTGCCGAAGATGGTTTTAGGGATATTTGCTTTCCGACTTCCAGTACTCGCCCAGGGTTCTATTCGTTTCGCTAGTTTGGTAAGTCAGTAAAGCCACTCCAATTGGCTCGGCTGCTCAAAAAGAGTGATCTTAGAACGCCCTTACTAATAGTATAGTGTAAGGTAGGTTTGGGTATAGCAGGACTTGAACCTGCGACCATTAGGTTAAAAGCCCAATGCTCTACCAACTGAGCTATATACCCCAAAAAAGCTGTAGTGTAGTAGTCAATGTGGTTTGATATTGACCTGGAAAATGGAGATGGACCTGGATAATTGCACCTGTCTCTTTCTTCTCCTAAGATATTCTTGAGAGTCAATAAAGGATGCATTTCATGGGGTAGGTGTACCACTTTCAGAATCTGTAGCTTTCGGTTCTGTGGAGATGGTGTGAGAAGAGTCAAAGAAGCTAAGCGCGAACAGAAGCATCCATGGGTGAGAACTGGAACTGAGACTGATAGGACGAATACATGACCAGAGAATGAGCTGGGAGGCGTGACTACCGTGCTCTTATGCTGAAAAGTACTTCTTATCCGCTCTAAATGCGAGAATTGCAATGCAAGCGGCGAAACTACTCAATGGGGCAGCAATTTCATTTCCTCGAATCTTGTGTTCGGTTGCTAACCACCCTGGTAATCATGATTTTTTAAACATGTCCACTGAAGGACGATTTCTCGGGCCTTGGCTTGGTGACCTCTTTTGAAATCCTATCGATCACATGCAGAGCGGAGCTGGTCGTACCGTATGGGGGAAGATGAGACCACAGAATAAGCTTGGTCCCCCTCTGGAACCGGAAGCGGCACATTAGAGGCGGGTGGTTGACTATCATGACAACCAGAGCTCGCTCTCCGCAGGGGCATCAAAGAAGATTTCAAAACACACGGCTGACGTACACCTCGAGACGAGAGCTCGCTAGGGATTGTAAACTTGGGTGGGTAGAGAAGGCGATCGACTGAGAACGCGGAGGAGTCAGTCCCAGTTCCAGAAGTTGGTGTCAAAGAAGCTAAGGAAAGGTTCGGGGTAGTTGTACGACTCCGCTCTCTCTGATAGTTAAAGAGATTCTTTCGGAACCAGGGAAGCAAGTCAAGTAGTGAAGGCTAGCTTCAAAGCTACCAGCTTCTCGTTCTTAATGAGTGCAACCAGTCTCAGGGCTAGTGAAGGTTGCAGAAGACATTCCGGCAACAAGAACAAGGTGAATTTCGCTTGCACTTCAAACATATACATCAGATTATGAGTCTGCTTCCAGCTAAATGAGGCAGGATAGGATTGTGTAACGACCCGCTAAACAAAAGAGGTTTTGGCCACTAGTCTGAATTTACCGATCGATTAGAGTGAGAATAACTGTTATTCAATCAACCTGGTGCGGTGATCAAGTGTTCAATGCTTTTGATCTAATCGTTTGATTGGGTTCATCGTTTTCACTAACACAAAACTAAGAAAGGGAAGGAAAAGGCTGACTACTCTGAAGCAGCCTGCGGACCGGGCACAAGACTATTTTGACATTTGGAAATTGAGAGTTGATAGCACTCTTTCAAAGCCTATGGGCAAACCCAACCCAAGGAGTGCAGAGCCCCCCCATCCAGCTCCAACGACGGAGATAGATTCTACAGTTAGGTGCTTGTTGATTAAGTGAGATCGACAGTCCGGGCTAGATCGCGTTACAGTAGTTGGGCAAGACCCAGTGACAGTGTCAGTTGTTTTCTCCGCTGAGCCAAATTACAGTCCCAGTGGAAGTTGGTTGTCCCGTGCAAGCCAGCTATTGTTGCAACAAGGCGATCGAATCCAGTATGCCAACCAAAGGTTTTGCAACTCTTCCAGTTATAGGAACTCAAGGAGGTACGCTGCTGGTACAGGAGAGCTCAGTATGGTTGTCCCCAACTCTTGTTTAAGAAGTTGGTTGGTCCAGTTGTTACGCTTTCTCGTTCATTAAGAACTGCTTTTCCGTCTTCGGAAGGTGTAGCCTATATCGTTGGTGAGGCCGAGCTACAAGTGGTGTCATATTCCTGTCTACACATATGAGAGGGAGAAAGCAGGAGTCTGAAGCCCTAAAAAAAGAGGGGGATGGCTTCATCGGGTTATCCCAAGAGCACTTTATCCATGATCCCAGGTTAGAGCACTCTGTTCAAGTACCTCCTCCTCTACTCGAGCCTCGGCAGAGGGTTTTTGATCGTATTCGTATTAGAACGAATTAATGGAATGCCAAATTATATAGGACTCTTTCATATTGAACCGGTGGTGAAAATGTCCGGTGCTGGAAAAGATTGTACTCTTCCCTACTGAGACAAGAGACAGTCTTCAACAGATCCTCCTTTCCTTGAATCAACTAGTAGATCACCATTTCTTAAGGTTTCGTACGACTACTCAAGTGATACGTGAATTGCTCAGAAAAAGTGTAGCTAACCGGTCGTGAAAGAGTTCGGTTCTCTAGACCCATCTGCCACCCTGGGGAAGGGGCGAAAGCGGTCTTTAGTTGCAGAAAAAAAAGAGGTTGTTGGAAAAGAGTGGAACGAAAGCAGACAGGTGAAGACCAAAAGATTCCAGTCGGACCTGGATCAGGTAAAGAGAGCGAAGGGGCCCGCTTCTGCCGACTGGCCTTTCATTGAGTGAAATGTTGCCGCTGAACGTCGAGACTTGTCTCTTGGCTACAAAGTTTGGGTGTACTTCGCTTTGCCGCTCAGGTGAGAGGGGTGGAAGAGTCTGAATGAATTCGCGTAATGTCTTCCGTGCAGTGAATAATCTCCTCTATGTGTAGCTGCCAGACCTTGCCGAGTCCTCAGGAGCTGAAAAAGAAGTCTTAGTACATGGAATGCCTTTTCATTAATGGCCCCAGAAAGAAAGAGATAGAAAGGAAAGAAGGCGATCGAAGCTCTTGCCCGACACACGGCTAGATCGAGGCAGAAATAGCTTCTGACTCTCACAGAGACCCCCACATCGTGGAACTTAACGAGCCTGGAGGTTTCACGCGGAGTCCACCCAACATAGGACTGCCCGCCAGGCCCCGCCCTGGGCAACCCCGGTCTATTAAACCTTTCGACCGAAAACCCAATCGTTTCAGATCCTATCAAATTCTTTCACGAACAGCAGAATTTCGGAGACAGAAGCCAATATGGATAATGAAATCTCTTTGATCTTTTGCGTCTGACACACCGATTGTCACTAAAAGCAATCAATCTAAAGAGGGGAAGACAGATGTTCTATCTAATAGATAGGCTTAGCCCTTATCCACTTACTTCATCCATTTCCTTACTGCTGTGAAATTCATAAAATGATGCCGTTAATCAGATGCGCTTGTTGTAAGCGACAGCTCCAGTTCATTCACTAAAGCCTGCTCATTATCAGGCGCAAGTGCAGCCATTCCCCTAAAAGAATTAATAAGATGATTTTCAGAAGGTGATCATCTTTTCTAATGGAGCTTTCTTTCGATAGTGCTAATGTGGAACAAAAGATGCGAAGGCTCGCTTATCATGTAAAAAAAATCCAAGCGCCAGCTTTTTCGTATAAACCACATTCGTAGAGTACGGTTTCCACCATAAAAAGGGGAAAGAGCTGTTAGCGACCAGAGAGACTACTTCTCAGGCACGTTCCTGACCTCGAAGAGGTGTGGTGGAGTGACTCGTAGCCCCTGTCACCTCCGTATAATGGCCCCTTACGGAGTAAGAGCTTCGCGAGGCGGGATAGGGCTCTAGCCTCCGCATTTCTTGCATAGGCCCTATGGAACCAGTGGGCACGCCTTCAGTTAACCCTCGCTGCAGGCTCTTGCGGGCAGGTCGTAGTTGGATATGCGTATACCCTTCCCTAAACGGGGTCTTCCCACTAGCCATGACTTGGCCTAACCTTTGGCTCTGATACCACTTGTCACGGCGCTAAGTGCTTCAAGCCCACAAACCGCGGCACCCTGCTAACGGTCCGCTGTAGCAGAGTAAGCTGAAAAAGCCCTTTCTATGTTATTAGTCAAGCCTAAACGCCCAATGCATCTTATTCATTTTTTACGAAAACACTGATCGAACCAAATCCAAGACACCAGAATGAAGTAAGGCTCTAGAAAGGCTTTTTAACACTACGGTATAGGCTAAACCCCTATTAGGTTAGGAAAAACCCACTATTTAGCGACATTGAAGATGAGGAAATATCGTAAGTATAAGTAGTGGTTTTCTTTAGTGACTTTTCTTCAGGTAGCCCTGAAGTGATGCTTTAAGAAGGTTTTTGTCTAACGGCTGCTGCTAAGCCTTTCAACTCCCAATACCAACTTCCAATGGGCAAGAGAATACCCCATTCTCGTAGATCGGGGATATTGCGGTACTTCTAGCATTTCTTTGAATTCAAACAATCAGGATTGCCTCCTCACATTGGTAAAGGCAGAGAAGACGATTCAGCGCATGCAGACGATTTGGCGCATCAATTCCTTGGATTCCGGGCTCGACTCGAAAGGCATGAAGGTAAGGCATTCATTAAGTAGAGCGTGAAGGTTTGGCATGAAGCTGTGGGAAATAGAATCGAAATAGAAATAGAGATAAAACCCCACTTATTTTTTTGCAATTCACTCTATGAATGTCACAGAAAAAGTGGTTCATAAAATAGATATGAAGACGGAGCATGCGGAGAAGAGTGTAATGTTACCCGCTCTGTTAAGGTAGTTCATTCCTCATCCCTGAACCCGAAAAGACGGACTTGCTTGCAGGGATAGAACTCTCCCGGTGATACATCCGAACAAGAAGAATATAAGCAGACTAAGACTAAGGTCCTGTTATACCGTACGGACCTTAGCTAGATAGTGAAATAAAGGGCATACTTTGCTTGGCTATGAAACATTGAAAAGCAATCCACCCAGTAAAGCAGTCGTCAAGCCAGATGCGGATTCAATTCTAACTGCTGCGCTTACGCCTTCAAACCTTCATCAAGTCTTAGCGAAGAAAGAAGCCCACTTGAAGAGGGATGCCAAGAGGAGCAAGCCTACATCGAGCATTCTCAAGGTTAATCCCCCTCTATTTTCATCTCGACATGAAAAGTCTTTTGGACTGAAAGACTCATAAGGTTCGTCTGCGGTATCCCTTCCATTTTTTTAGTTGAATAATATCTTAAAGAGAAAAGGGAATCCACGCTAAGAGAGAAAGATGAAGGAAAGAAAGCACATAGGGTGGGACCCTGTAAAATGGAATTGAGCTTGGCCCTGTCTCGGCCTTACTAAGCAGTTTCATCCTCTGCATGAGGAAGTCACCTCTACATCTTAGAATGTCGGTATCGAAGAAAGAGAGAAATATGGGTTAATAAAAAGTTCCCAAGAGAGATAGATTTTGTGAATCGACAGACAGATATGCTTTTTGTTTTGAACTGAGCCTGTTCCCACTCGTATACCAGCCTTAGGTAAAGAGGCTTTCTTTGGCTTCTGCACTGAAACTTCTTTCTATTAGGGGAAGCCTAAAGCTAGCTATCTTTTCCTTGCTCGAGTTCCCGACTTGCCTTCATGAATCAAAGTCTTAGCCCGATGAATGACAGGTTTGCCTTGTGTTGGGACGGTAGGCAAGTTTCGGTACTCAGTGGAAGGCCCTTTCTTTTCTAGTAAGGTAGTCCATCAAGCCGTTCAAGCAAGCGGATCGTAGAAAAACCACTTCTCTTCTCTGTCCTCCTTCTCATGGGAATAGGCACCAGGGAAAGGGGCAGGGGCTTCGGCTCTTGGAAAGCCAGACACTGCTCCTGCGCAATCAAAGAAAGAAGAAAGGGAATCCATCTCGACATTCTGAAGGCTAACTCCTAAAGGTAAGTTCACTTCGGGAATCAATGCAATAAGACCTTTTCACTCTTTTTCTCTATCAGTGTACCCCGTAGTCTCCCTAAGGTGTCTGAAGGGCTTTAGCGATTTACCCGGACCGCAATTTATGACGTGAGAAAGGAATAGCGTCTTGTCCGACCTTTGTCATCTAAGGGGTAAAGAAGCTGTTAGGACCGAGGGCGGCGTCCCGGTAGTCAGCAACAGCGGTTCAGTGTCAAATGAAAGCGTCGCGGGAAGGCTACTTCACTTCAGACAATCAGGCAGAAGCAACCTTGCTTCAAACATGAAGTTCGAAGCAACCTTGCTTCATACTTGGAGTTCGAAGCAGCGGTGTCGAAGGTGTTGAGAAGGTCGTCCCTTATTCTTGTTCTTGTCAGAAAAAGCGGGGCGGGATAGCAGCACTTCTTAATCACCTTTCTGAAAGGGAAGAGGATACGTCGCGGGACTCACTCCTAAGGCGGATCCTTCTACTTCTGCTGCAGCTGGTGTAATGTTATCTAATGCCCTTGGAGTTTATCACCTCTCCGGGTAATCCCCTACAAGTATAAGGACTCTTCGGTCACCGGAAAGTCTTTTTACTTTCCGGCTTTCTATCCTTCTCGATGGGGCTGATGAGGCCTGCTCGGAAAAGAGATAGGTAGGGAATTACCTCTAACCGGGTACGCCTATGGCGATATACATGCCATCTGGATACGACCCAAGAATCAAGCCTTATCTATCTTCCTAGTCCCTTTGTCTGAGCACAGGTTAGTGTCTTAGTTTACTTGTTTAGTTAAGATATACATAGTCTTAAGGGTACGGTCATTACGCAGCAATATATCTTCCCTAGTGGGCGGGTATAGTAAGATGAGAGAGATCCTCTGGGCCTACCTAAGTCGAGATCCTAAAAGAGTCTCTTCGATCTGGATACAGAGGCTACATCTAGATAGAGAGAAAGAGAGAGTCTCCCAGAAAGAGGTGGTTTCATCCTATATAAGATGAAAGTGTAACCGCAGCTTAGGCAGATAGGCACTCCTGGCCACCGTTAAATAGGCTCCTCCTTTCAGCCAAATGGAAATGCGGGACCGTCCGTGATCGCTATCGGTCACGATTGTAGCAGTCAAAAGTGACTGGGCAAGGGCGGGTTCAATCTAGCTAGAAGTCAGGGCGCGTTCATCTGTAGGAAGCCGGATGAACAGAATTACGCCGTGAGCTTCTGTGGCTTCAAAAGACTTGGGCATTTCTAATTCTAATACAGAGCCCATGAGGTTGGTGGTATGTGACAAGAAGGCAGCCATTGCTCATAATCATGTTCAACATGATAGAACAAAGCATATAGAGATTGACAGGCATTTTTAAAAGGAAAAGTTAGATGTGAGATATACGCCCTTTTTTTGAATCTGGAGAACAATTAGCAGATGTCTTCGCTAAGGGCCTTAGTAGCAAGTCTTTCTATTCCATTATATGTTTTTTTGCATGAGAGATATCTATACTTATCTAAACTACCTTACCTGGTCCAAAGTCTTTCATTTTCCTTCAAAGCAAAGGGTACTGGGTATTGTTTATGGGAGCATACCTTGCCCCTCTGCAGATCATCCGAAATATCTCTTGTGGATGCAGTGTGATCCGTGTTGAATTGGATTAATGCTACTCTGTCATCATCCGTGCTTGAATTAAACTCTGATTTAAATTGTAATTTAGCGGATACATTGCTCAAGCTTTTTCTTGACCATGCCTCATCGGCTACACTTTATTAAGACCAAGTTTCCAAATTTCAAGCAAGAAAGGCTCCTTGAGGAGAGTATTTGCAAGAGTTTCATTCCCTCGCTCGTTAGGAACCAGCCAGTCCTGGCGTTAGGTAGAGAGGAGCAGGTGTCCGCCCGGAATTCATAAGATTCTATAGCTATAGTAGCACCAGTATCTTCTTTGATTTCACTTCGCCTGCTTCATGGCTATGTTGGCGTGGCGAAAATGAACGAAAAGCGAGATGAACGTGCTATTTTCAAATCGATTGATAGAAGCCTGCTGCTCTGAAAAGATCAATCAATAATGAAGGGAATGGTCCATGATCAAATTAAGTGTTGCCTCATTGAGTAAACAAGGAGTCCAAATCATGGAGTGCCTATCTGCTAAAGAACAGAGGTGATCAGCTCGACCTATGTACCCAAACCAAAGGAAGGTACATAGTGAGAGTTTACCCCAGTAAGAGCTCCCCCCGTAAACAAACAGGCAATGAGAAAGCACACAAACCTTTTTAAAAACCCTATAAAGCGTAGCAGAATATAGAATGACCTTTATGTGGTCGAGCACCTCCCGGAAGAAAGATAGCCCACATAGAAGTCTTCGTGCCCAACACTGAGGTCGGTGGAAAAGCAAACAGGCTGCTTCAAACCAAAGAACGATCATAAGACCAACATTCGAAAGGCCCATTTTGATATTATTATTTTAAAGAGAAAGTACCCGATCCGCGTCGTATCGGTACGCTGTGGCTTTGAATCCGGCCGGAAGTTAGTGGTTTTATTTTATACCTCGGGATAAACTTGCCCTACATAGAAAAAAGAACGTGCCGTAGAGGAGACCAACCAAGGTCAAACAATCAGCCGCCTTACCTCGACGAAGGAATCAGTTAGTAATCACGGGATGATCAGCCCGGCTCGCATGGACTTCATGCGGTTCTTAGTTGTAAACTGCATTTTAATTTAAAGTTCTCTAGTGACTCCTGCACAAGCAACAGCAATTATGGATCTGATTGAGGAGCGCTGGGAGGAATTGATCGGGGGGATGCCCTTGAAGATCACTTACCCAGTTCTGGAAGGACATGAGTGGAGAATTGTCACCGGATTTGATCCAAAAAACACACGGCGGAGTTACCATAATGGTGGGTCTTTTGGCCAGGTTAGCGTCAGGAACACAACCGTTAGATTACGTTATTTTTTTTTCACTGGTGAAATTCATAAAAGGAAAAAGATGCTTGTACGCACATTGGATTTGCTGACTCAATTGACCCCGACTGTGTCTAGATCAGGTTTCCAGTTTAAGAAAGCGGTGTTAGCTTTGTCTTGCTCCGACCTAACGGCCTTTAGTGGAATACCGATCAAAATTGTGTGCAAATTTGGAACTCTTCAAATTATTGGAAAGGCTATTTGAAAGAAGTAGCCCTCTGGTGAGCGAGTTTCCAAAGACAAGGAGTTATGTCATTCATCTTTCTGACATGAGCGAAGCGAGTATGGATATGATACGACAAATAGAATCAGTGAACACTTTCTATTCCCTATCATATCATTTCCCGATCGATTCGAGACTGATTCTCTGTGATAGTCAGAGTTCCCACTTAACTTCCTTTTAAGTCTGCTAGCCTGATAGCTGAAGCTAGGTCATTCACTTTCTTTTCCCTCCTCAGGTTATGCAGGTAGAATTCCAAAATTTAACCAACTCAGAAGTCTCATTACATGATTGTCATCACAAATCATCATTGGCCAAGGGGTTGCTTTTTACGTAGAAAGAACTCAGTCTGGAAATTCCCTTTATGGAAAGTCTTTCAAACGTCTGATTTGAGTCCGTGAGACTTGGGGTGACGGGTCACTATCAAGGTAGATAAATCATCCGATCAGGGGAAAAGAGCCATACCGTATTCCAATGAGGAAATTTACGTGGCAAAAAACGATTGTCAAAGCACAAAGCAAGCTGCTTTTCCCATACCCATACCTTCCAACTCCAACTAATAAAGGAAAACTTCTGCCATATTCATTCACTTCAGCCCCCGAGAGAGAATGAAGCTTGACCTGGTCCTGAGCACAAGGATGTAATTTGAATCCAATCTCTCCATTCTCAGTTTGATCGTTACAACCCTATTATGAAGCACAAGCCACAGGAAAGACTTGACCTTGCTCGTACCTTGGAGCTTCCAGATTTGATTCCAACCAGAATAGAATAAAATGAAGTGCCTACTTTTGTTTTGGAGTTTGACACCAGTAGGCTGAGTTGGCCGTGAATGAACCATTGGAGGAATGGGCATAATAGCATCGTAAATCTCGAGATCCATCGCCCTATCGAGTAAGGTAAGATCAGGCCAAGCTCTCCGGCTTAGCCTTCATCCTATTTATTCTTTTGGGTTCATGATCTGCTCTTATCTTAGTAGGCCTACTCTGTGGCGAGTAGCTCTTTCTTTTATGATATGAAAATTGCTTTCTAACGCGCATGAAAACAGGCCAAAGAATAGGTCTCAATTCACAATTGCTTTTTTTTTGGTACCAGTCGGACTTCCTTCTCATCATATTGGAAAGCCGCACTCGTCTCTGATGTATAGGAAGTAGTTGGCCTCACATACATCCTTCCCAACCTTCTGTGGACCTTGCTTCTCTTATGATGGATGGTTAGTGTAGATTCGTGGTACACTACTCCTCTACCTGCCCTTGGCTGTGTCAGGCCAAAAGACTGAACTAAGAAAGCCTTGCCATCTCCGCCACCAAGCAACCAACCTGGAAAGGTTGTGTTATCAGCTGGAAGTATAGGCGGCCTCCAACCTAATGAACCTATTAAATCGTAGCATCGCCACAGGTGACCAAACCGGACAAGATTTTCATCTTTAGATGCGGTTGCAAACCTTTTAACAGTATATTTATGACATACGGCATAAAGACCGTACGGGTGGTGCGAGTTCATAACTCCTTTAAGAGATACGGGAGAGATGTCTTTCGACAAATCTCTCACACGAAAACGTTTAGCAAACTCCAAATACAAAGCATCCAGAATCAGAGATCAGCGACTTCTGTTTAGATATACTGACCTCTAGCTTGCTCATAAACCAGAGCTACGTTCGTATCCGTGATTACTATGTCATCACCGAGTATGGCGTAGCGGGTAAACCGCTTACCTGGGTACACTTGTTCAGCACACCAAATTCAACTTCCTTCCTGCTTAAGGCACTAGCTTTGCCAAACCCTGGTACATGTATGTGGGCTTTCCGCTTCGGCTTCTCATGTCAATCTTCCAATGTCTTGCCATTTTCTCTTATATAGATAGGCTATAGGCCTTGTCCTCTTCTATTCCTGCGGGAAGTGTGGGACTAATTGAATTTCATTCTTGCCTGCTAAGATAATTCTTATTCCTCACAGCTTGCATTCGATGCTTCTGATTCAATAATTCCTTCTAACAGGGAACTCACTGAACTAGTCTCCCTTGAGTCTCCCCGTCGGGAATGGAGGCTTCTAAACCTTGCCTTTTCCATAACCTAAGCCGCACTACTGGGGATCTCTCTTGATACTCTGCCAGGCGTTGACCAGCTTGTGGCCCCACCGCGGGTGGTGAACCGGATCGAAGAATGTATGTATGAGAGGAGAGATAAAAGCACTTTCTCTTCAAAATAGAAAGAGCACAGCACCCTAACTTCAACAGAACTCTTGGGGTAGGCTAGCTACTAGTTAGTAGTCGTCCTAAAAGAGAGATCTGTGTTTTGCTTTACTTTAGCAAGAGGCCTATTGTTCGCAGACACCTACTTCTATTAGCTGACATAAAAGACAAAGATTCTTCGTTCTTTCTGAGAAAGAGTTCGAGATCAGAGAGGGCAGACCGGCCACAACGTCTGGCATAGTAGGAAATGGTGCCCTTGGCTCAGTCCTGCCAGCAGTAGTTCTTTCGATGCTCTTACTATTGGGCAGAGCGCTAACCGAGTCTGAGTCTTGTGCCTCAACTTTCTATTATAGTCGAGTGAGCTCGCTTACTCAGATCCTACTGCGTAGACGTCGTCTAATAGGCTACAGCACCAGATCATCATCAGCAAGAAAACGTGTATGCGCTGACGCTATATGGCTGCTGGGGGTTCACGCTCGGACATTACTTGTTGGGTACACTAGACCGGTGAATTGGGACCGGAACTTTTCAACAGCAAGAGAAAGTAGAACTGATACCAAATCAGAGTCTCGTCTGCGGCAATCATCAAACTCCATAGCTAATTCGAGCCTTTTAGGACTAGTGGGATCCGCTGACCAATAGCCAGACGGAACTAAAACAGCAACAGAGAGTACAATGGAGCAAGAAAACGGCATAGCAGCTACTTACAGCAACAATCTTTGGACAAAGAACGACAGGCGTACCGGCACTCACCTATAGCTCCAATCACTTACAACAGAAAGAGACAAGGGGCTTACCAAGAGACCTGCTACCTTCCCTCGGACCCATTTTCTGGAAAGGCCATTAGTCTTACTAGAAAGAAAGGAAGTAAAATGGAGCTGAGCCTATGCCATACTAAGAAAGCAGGCTAGCCTGTCAAAGCAAGCTTAAAAAGTCATGTTTGAAGGCTAGATAGCGGCCTTAGGAACCTACTTGGATTGTGGTACCAATGAAGCTTTCACTCTAGTAGCTTAGACCATAGTGGAGCCTCCTACTCCTTCCGGAAGTCAAAAGCCGTTAACCCAAGGCCCCGTCTTTCCCGATCTAGAGCGAGTAAATTAAACTACTAGTATCCGTGTACAAGCGGACTTCTAGTGGGAGTGGTGGTGTTGAGGTCTTACCCGACTTGCCGCCTTTCTTGCTTGGCTTGGAAGGTTTATCCCGAAAAGATTCAGATATACCCCCGTCAAGTCAAGAGGTAGAGGAAGG